>CAWUDS030000850.1:0-75924 GCA_963859935.3 Lathyrus sativus | reverse complement strand
GTGAAAAAACTCATCAATTTAACTATAAAGACAATTACGAATGTTCCAAGTGAAAAAACTCGACAGTTTCACTATAATAACCATTACAAATGTTTCAAGTGAAAAAATTCACCAATTTCACTATAAAACAATTTCAAAAGTTCCAAGTCAAAAAATTCGACAATTTCACTATAAACACCATAAGAAAATTTCCAAGTCAAAAAGCACACCAATTTCACTATAAAAACTATTACAAAAGTTACAAAGTAAAAAGCTCACAAATTTCACTAAAAGACCATACCAAAAGATCCAAGTGAAAAAAGCTCACTAATTTCACCATAAAAACCATTACAACAGTTAAAATTTTAAAAATCACCAATTTCTCTCTAAACAAAAGTTCAAAGTTAAAAACAAAAAAACTACCCAATTACACTATAATAACCATTACAAAAGTTCCACGTGAAAAAACTCATCAATTTCACTATAAAAGACCATTTGAATGTTCCAAGTGATAAATCGCACCAAATTCACTATAATGGCCATTACAAAAAGTTTCAAGTGAAAATAGTACCTAATTTCACTATAAAAACCATTTCTAATGTTCAAAGCCAATAATTCAACAATTTCACTATAAAAACCATAACAAAATTTCGTATTTAAAAAACTCACCAATTTCACAATAAAAACCATACAAAATGTTAAAGTCAAAAAACTCACTAACTTCTCTCTAAAAACCATACCAAAAGTCAAAAGTGAAAAAAAACACTAATTTCACTATAAAAACCACAACAAATGTTTTAAGTGAAAAAATACACTAATTTAACTAAATGACCATTTCGAATATTCAAAGTTAAGAAACTCCCCAGTTTCACTCTACAAATTATAACAGAAGTTCAAAGTGAAAAAACTCATCAATTTAACTATAAAGACAATTACGAATGTTCCAAGTGAAAAAACTCGCCAGTTTCACTATAATAACCATTACAAATTTTTCAAGTGAAAAAATTCACCAATTTCACTATAAAACCATTTCAAAAGTTCCAAGTCTAAAGATTCGACAATTTCACTATAAACACCATAAGAAAATTTCCAAGTCAAAAAGCACACCAATTTCACTATCAAAACCATTAAACAAGTTACAAAGTTAAAAGTTCACAAATTTCACTAAAAAACCATACCAAAAGTTCCAAGTGAAAAAAACTCACTAATTTCAACATAAAAACCATTACAAAAGTTGAAATTTTAAAAATCACCAATTTCTCTCTAAACAAAAGTTCAAAGTTAAAAACAAAAAACTACCCAATTTCACAAAAAAAACCATTACAAAAATTCCACGTTAAAAAACTCATCAATTTCACTATAAAGACCATTTGAATGTTCCAAGTGAAAAATCGCACCAAATTCACTATAATGGCCATTACAAAAGTTTCAAGTGAAAATAGTACCCAATTTCACTATAAAATCCATTTCTAATGTTCAAAGCCATTAATTCAACAATTTCACTATAAAAACCATAACAAAATTTCGTATTTAAAAAACTCACCAATTTCACAAAAAAAAACCATACAAAATGTTAATGTCAAAAAACCCACTAACTTCTTTCTAAAAACCATACCAAAAGTCAAAAGTGAAAAAAAACACTAATTTCACTATAAAAACCTCAACAAATGTTTTAAGTGAAAAAATACACTAATTTAACTAAATGACCATTTCGAATATTCAAAGTTAAAAAACTCCCCAGTTTCACTCTACAAATTATAACAAAAGTTCAAAGTGAAAAAAACTCATCAATTTAACTATAAAGACCATTACGAATGTTCCCAGTGAAAAAACTCGCCAATTTCACTATAATAACCATTACAAATGTTTAAAGTTAAAAAAATTCACCAATTTCACTATAAAACCATTTCAAAAGTTCCAAGTCAAAAAATTCGACAATTTCACTATAAACACCATAAGAAAATTTCCAAGTCAAAAAGCACACCAATTTCACTATAAAAACCATTACAAAAGTTACAAAGTAAAAAGCTCACAAATTTTACTAAAAGACCATACCAAAAGATCCAAGTGAAAAAAGCTCACTAATTTCACCATAAGAACCATTACAAAAGTTGAAATTTTAAAAATCACCAATTTCTCTCTAAACAAAAGTTCAAAGTTAAAAACAAAAAAACTACCCAATTTCACTATAAAAACCATTACAAAAGTTCTACGTGAAAAAACTCATCAATTTCACTATAAAACCATTTGAATGTTCCAAGTGAAAAATCGCACCAAATTCACTATAATGGCCATTACAAAAGTTTCAAGTGAAAAAAGTACCCAATTTCACTATAAAAACCAATTCTAATGTTCAAAGCCAATAATTCAACAATTTCACTATAAAAACCATAACAAAATTTCCTATTTAAAAAACTCACCAATTTCACAATAAAAACCATAAAAAATGTTAAAGTCAAAAAACTCACTAACTTCTCTCTAAAAACCATACCAAAAGTCAAAAGTAAAAAAAAAAACACTAATTTCACTATAAAAACCACAACAAATGTTTTAAGTGAAAAAATACACTAATTTAACTAAATGACCATTTCGAATATTCAAAGTTAAGAAACTCCCCAGTTTCACTCTACAAATTATAACAGAAGTTCAAAGTGAAAAAACTCATCAATTTAACTATAAAGACAATTACGAATGTTCCAAGTGAAAAAACTCGACAGTTTCACTATAATAACCATTACAAATGTTTCAAGTGAAAAAATTCACCAATTTCACTATAAAACGATTTCAAAAGTTCCAAGTCAAAAAATTCGACAATTTCACTATAAACACCATAAGAAAATTTCCAAGTCAAAAAGCACACCAATTTCACTATAAAAACTATTACAAAAGTTACAAAGTAAAAAGCTCACAAATTTCACTAAAAGACCATACCAAAAGATCCAAGTGAAAAAAGCTCACTAATTTCACCATAAAAACCATTACAACAGTTAAAATTTTAAAAATCACCAATTTCTCTCTAAACAAAAGTTCAAAGTTAAAAACAAAAAAACTACCCAATTTCACTATAATAACCATTACAAAAGTTCCACGTGAAAAAACTCATCAATTTCACTATAAAAGACCATTTGAATGTTCCAAGTGATAAATCGCACCAAATTCACTATAATGGCCATTACAAAAAGTTTCAAGTGAAAATAGTACCTAATTTCACTATAAAAACCATTTCTAATGTTCAAAGCCAATAATTCAACAATTTCACTATAAAAACCATAACAAAATTTCGTATTTAAAAAACTCACCAATTTCACAATAAAAACCATACAAAATGTTATAGTCAAAAAACTCACTAACTTCTCTCTAAAAAACATACCAAATGTCAAAAGTGAAAAAAAAACACTAATTTCACTATAAAAACCACAATAAATGTTTTAAGTGAAAAAATACACTAATTTAACTAAATGACCATTTCGAATATTCAAAGTTAAAAAACTCCCCAGTTTCACTCTACAAATTATAACAAAAGTTCAAAGTGAAAAAACTCATCAATTTAACTATAAAGACCATTACGAATGTTCCAAGTGAAAAAACTCGCCAATTTCACTATAATAACCATTACAAATGTTTCAAGTGAAAAAATTCATCAATTTCACTATAAAACCATTTCAAAAGTTCCAAGTCAAAAAATTCGACAATTTCACTATAAACACCATAAGAAAATTTCCAAGTCAAAAAGCACACCAATTTCACTATAAAAACCATTACAAATGTTACAAAGTAAAAAGCTCGCAAATTTCACTAAAATACCATACCAAAATATCCAAGTGAAAAAAGCTCACTAATTTCACCATAAAAACCATTACGAAAGTTGAAATTTTAAAAATCACCAATTTCTCTCTAAACAAAAGTTCAAAGTTAAAAACAAAAAAAAACTACCCAATTTCACTATTAAAATCATTACAAAAGTTCCACGTGAAAAAACTCATCAATTTCACTATAAAGACCATTTTAATGTTCCAAGTGAAAAATCGCACCAAATTCACTATAATGGCCATTACTAAAGTTTCAAGTGAAAATAGTACCCAATTTCACTATAAAAACCATTTCTAATGTTGAAAGCCATTAATTCAACAGTTTCAGTATAAAAACCATAACAAAATTTCGTATTTAAAAAACTCACCAATTTCACAATAAAAACCATACAAAATGTTATAGTCAAAAAACTCACTAACTTCTCTCTAAAAACCATACCAAAAGTCAAAAGTGAAAAAAAAAAACACTAATTTCACTATAACATCCACAACAAATGTTTTAAGTGAAAAAATACACTAATTTAACTAAATGACCATTTCGAATATTCAAAGTTAAAAAACTCCCCAGTTTCTCTCTACAAATTATAACAAAAGTTCAAAGTGAAAAAAACTCATCAATTTAACTATAAAGACCATTACGAATGTTCCCAGTGAAAAAACTCGCCAATTTCACTATAATAACCATTACAAATGTTTCAAGTGAAAAAATTCACCAATTTCACTATAAAACCATTTCAAAAGTTCCAAGTCAAAAAATTCGACAATTTCACTATAAACACCATAAGAAAATTTCCAAGTCAAAAAGCACACCAATTTCACTATAAAAACCATTAAACAAGTTACAAAGTAAAAAGCTCACAAATTTCACTAAAAGACCATACGAAAAGACCCAAGTGAAAAAAAATCACTAATTTCAACATAAAAACCATTACAAAAGTTGAAATTTTAAAAATCACCAATTTCTCTCTAAAGAAAAGTTCAAAGTTAAAAACAAAAAAAAACTACCCAATTTCACAATAAAAACCATTACAAAAGTTCCACATGAAAAAACTCATCAATTTCACTATAAAGACCATTTGAATGTTCCAAGTGAAAAAATCGCACCAAATTCACTATAATGGACATTACAAAAGTTTCAAGTGAAAAAAGTACCCAATTTCACTATAAAAACCATTTCTAATGTTCAAAGCCAATAATTCAACAATTTCACTATAAAAACCATAACAAAATTTCGTATTTAAAAAACTCACCAATTTCACAATAAAAACCATACAAAATGTTAAAGTCAAAAAACTCACTAACTTCTCTCTAAAAACCATACCAAAAGTCAAAAGTGAAAAAAAAACACTAATTTCACTATAAAAACCACAACAAATGTTTTAAGTGAAAAAATACACTAATTTAACTAAATGACCATTTCGAATATTCAAAGTTAAAAAACTCCCCAGTTTCACTCTACAAATTATAACAAAAGTTCAAAGTGAAAAAACTCATCAATTTAACTATAAAGAACATTACGAATGTTCCAAGTGAAAAAACTCGCCAGTTTCACTATAATAACCATTACAAATGTTTCAAGTGAAAAAATTCACCAATTTCACTATAAAACCATTTCAAAAGTTCCAAGTCAAAAAATTCGACAATTTCACTATAAACACCATAAGAAAATTTCCAAGTCAAAAAGCACACCAATTTCACTATAAAAACCATTACAAAAGTTACAAAGTAAAAAGCTCACAAATTTCACTAAAAGACCATACCAAAAGATCCAAGTGAAAAAAGCTCACTAATTTCACCATAAAAACCATTACAAAAGTTGAAATTTTAAAAATCACCAATTTCTCTCTAAACAAAAGTTCAAAGTTAAAAACAAAAAAACTACCCAATTTCACTATAAAAATCATTACAAAAGTTCCACGTGAAAAAACTCATCAATTTCACTATAAAGACCATTTGAATGTTCCAAGTGAAAAATCGCACCAAATTCACTATAATGGCCATTACAAAAGTTTCAAGTGATAAAAGTACCCAATTTCTCTATAAAAACCATTTCTAATGTTCAAAGCCAATAATTCAACAATTTCACTATAAAAACCATAACAAAATTTCGTATTTAAAAAACCCACCAATTTCACAATAAAAACCATACAAAATGTTAAAGTCAAAAAACTAACTAACTTCTCTCTAAAAACCATACCAAAAGCCAAAAGTGAAAAAAAACACTAATTTCACTATAAAAACCACAACAAATGTTTTAAGTGAAAAAATACACTAATTTAACTAAATGACCATTTCGAATATTCAAAGTTAAGAAACTCCCCAGTTTCACTCTACAAATTATAACAGAAGTTCAAAGTGAAAAAACTCATCAATTTAACTATAAAGACAATTACGAATGTTCCAAGTGAAAAAACTCGCCAGTTTCACTATAATAACCATTACAAATTTTTCAAGTGAAAAAATTCACCAATTTCACTATAAAACCATTTCAAAAGTTCTAAGTCTACAAATTCGACAATTTCACTATAAACACCATAAGAAAATTTCCAAGTCAAAAAGCACACCAATTTCACTATCAAAACCATTAAACAAGTTACAAAGTAAAAAGCTCACAAATTTCACTAAAAAACCATACCAAAAGTTCCAAGTGAAAAAAACTCACTAATTTCAACATAAAAACCATTACAAAAGTTGAAATTTTAAAAATCACCAATTTCTCTCTAAAGAAAAGTTCAAAGTTAAAAACAAAAAACTACCCAATTTCACAATAAAAACCATTACAAAAGTTCCACGTGAAAAAACTCATCAATTTCACTATAAAGACCATTTGAATGTTCCAAGTGAAAAATCGCACCAAATTCACTATAATGGCCATTACAAAAGTTTCAAGTGAAAATAGTACCCAATTTCACTATAAAAACCATTTCTAATGTTGAAAGCCATTAATTCAACAATTTCACTATAAAAACCATAACAAAATTTCGTATCTAAAAAACTCACCAATTTCACAATAAAAACCATACAAAATGTTAAAGTTAAAAAACTCACTAACTTCTCTCTAAAAACCATACCAAAAGTCAAAAGTGAAAAAAAAACACTAATTTCACTATAAAAACCACAACAAATGTTTTAAGTGAAAAAATACACTAATTTAACTAAATGACCATTTCGAATATTCAAAGTTAAAAAACTCCCCAATTTCACTCTACAAATTATATAACAAAAGTTCAAAGTGAAAAAACTCATCAATTTAACTATAAAGAACATTACGAATGTTCCAAGTGAAAAAACTCGCCAGTTTCACTATAATAACCATTACAAATGTTTCAAGTGAAAAAATTCACCAATTTCACTATAAAACCATTTCAAAAGTTCCAAGTCAAAAAATTCGACAATTTCACTATAAACACCATAAGAAAATTTCCAAGTCAAAAAGCACACCAATTTCACTATAAAAACCATTACAAAAGTTACAAAGTAAAAAGCTCACAAATTTCACTAAAAGACCATACCAAAAGATCCAAGTGAAAAAAGCTCACTAATTTCACCATAAAAACCATTACAAAAGTTGAAATTTTAAAAATCATCAATTTCTCTCTAAACAAAAGTTCAAAGTTAAAAACAAAAAACTACCCAATTTCACTATAAAAACCATTACAAAAGTTCCACGTGAAAAAACTCATCAATTTCACTATAAAGACCATTTGAATGTTCCAAGTGAAAAATCGCACCAATTCACTATAACGGCCATTACAAAAGTTTCAAGTGATAAAAGTGCACAATTTCACTATAAAAACCATTTCTAATGTTCAAAGCCAATAATTCAACAATTTCACTATAAAAACCATAACAAAATTTCGTATTTCAAAAAACTCACCAATTTCTCAATAAAAACCATACAAACTGTTAAAGTCAAAAAACTCACTAACTTCTCTCTAAAAACCATACCAAAAGTTAAAAGTGAAAAAAAACACTAATTTCACTATAAAAACCACAATAAATGTTTTAAGTGAAATAATACACTAAGTTAACTAAATGACCATTTCGAATATTCAAAGTTAAAAAGCTCCCCGATTTCACTCTACAAATTATAACAGAAGTTCAAAGTGAAAAAACTCATGAATTTAACTATAAAGACCATTACGAATGTTCCAAGTGAAAAAACTCGTCAGTTTCACTATAATAACCATTACAAAAGTTTCAAGTGAAAAAATTCACCAATTTCACTATAAAACCATTTCAAAAGTTCCAAGTCAAAAAATTCGACAATTTCACTATAAACACCATAAGAAAATTTCCAAGTCAAAAAGCACACCAATTTCACTATAAAAACCATTAAACAAGTTACAAAGTAAAAAGCTCACAAATTTCACTAAAAGACCATACCAAAAGATCCAAGTGAAAAAAACTCACTAATTTCACCATAAAAACCATTACAAAAGTTGAAATTTTAAAAATCACCAATTTCTCTCTAAACAAAAGTTCAAAGTTAAAAACAAAAAACTACCCAATTTCACAATAAAAACCATTACAAAAGTTCCACGTGAAAAAACTCATCAATTTCACTATAAAGACCATTTGAATGTTCCAAGTGAAAAATCGCACCAAATTAACTATAACGGCCATTACAAAAGTTTCAAGTGATAAAAGTGCACAATTTCACTATAAAAACCATTTCTAATGTTCAAAGCCAATAATTCAACAATTTCACTATAAAAACCATAACAAAATTTCGTATTTCAAAAAACTCACCAATTTCTCAATAAAAACCATACAAACTGTTAAAGTCAAAAAACTCACTAACTTCTCTCTAAAAACCATACCAAAAGTTAAAAGTGAAAAAAAACACTAATTTCACTATAAAAACCACAATAAATGTTTTAAGTGAAATAATACACTAAGTTAACTAAATGACCATTTCGAATATTCAAAGTTAAAAAACTCCCCAATTTCACTCTACAAATTATAACAGAAGTTCAAAGTGAAAAAACTCATGAATTTAACTATAAAGACCATTACGAATGTTCCAAGTGAAAAAACTCGTCAGTTTCACTATAATAACCATTACAAAAGTTTCAAGTGAAAAAATTCACCAATTTCACTATAAAACCATTTCAAAAGTTCCAAGTCAAAAAATTCGACAATTTCACTATAAACACCATAAGTAATTTCCAAGTCAAAAAGCACACCAATTTCACTATAAAAATCATTAAACAAGTTACAAAGTAAAAAGCTCACAAATTTCACTAAAAGACCATACCAAAAGATCCAAGTGAAAAAAACTCACTAATTTCACCATAAAAACCATTACAAAAGTTGAAATTTTAAAAATCACCAATTTCTCTCTAAACAAAAGTTCAAAGATAAAAACAAAAAACTACCCAATTTCACAATAAAAACCATTACAAAAGTTCCACGTGAAAAAACTCATCAATTTCACTATAAAGACCATTTGAATGTTCCAAGTGAAAAATCGCACCAAATTCACTATAACGGCCATTACAAAAGTTTCAAGTGATAAAAGTGCACAATTTCACTATAAAAACCATTTCTAATGTTCAAATCCAATAATTCAACAATTTCACTATAAAAACCATAACAAAATTTCGTATTTCAAAAAACTCACCAATTTCTCAATAAAAACCATACAAACTGTTAAAGTCAAAAAAACTCACTAACTTCTCTCTAAAAACCATACCAAAAGTTAAAAGTGAAAAAAAACACTAATTTCACTATAAAAACCACAATAAATGTTTTAAGTGAAATAATACACTAAGTTAACTAAATGACCATTTCGAATATTCAAAGTTAAAAAACTCTCCAATTTCACTCTACAAATTATAACAGAAGTTCAAAGTGAAAAAACTCATGAATTTAACTATAAAGACCATTACGAATGTTCCAAGTGAAAAAACTCGTCAGTTTCACTATTATAACCATTACAAAAGTTTCAAGTGAAAAAATTCACCAATTTCACTATAAAACCATTTCAAAAGTTCCAAGTCAAAAAATTCGACAATTTCACTATAAACACCATAAGAAAATTTCCAAGTCAAAAAGCACACCAATTTCACTATAAAAACCATTAAACAAGTTACAAAGTAAAAAGCTCACAAATTTCACTAAAAGACCATACCAAAAGATCCAAGTGAAAAAAACTCACTAATTTCACCATAAAAACCATTACAAAAGTTGTAATTTTAAAAATCACCAATTTCTCTCTAAACAAAAGTTCAAAGTTAAAAACAAAAAACTACCCAATTTCACAATAAAAACCATTACAAAAGTTCCACGTGAAAAAACTCATCAATTTCACTATAAAGACCATTTGAATGTTCCAAGTGAAAAAATCGCACCAAATTCACTATAATAACCATTACAAATGTTTCAAGTGAAAAAATTCACCAATTTCACTATAAAACCATTTCAAAAGTTCCAAGTCAAAAAATTCGACAATTTCACTATAAACACCATAAGAAAATTTCCAAGTCAAAAAGCACACCAATTTCACTATAAAAACCATTACAAAAGTTACAAAGTAAAAAGCTCACGAATTTCACTAAAAGACCATACCAAAAGATCCAAGTGAAAAAATCTCACTAATTTCACCATAAAAACCATTACAAAAGTTGAAATTTTAAAAATCACCAATTTCTCTCTAAACAAAAGTTCAAAGTTAAAAACAAAAAAACTACCCAATTTCACTATAAAAACCATTACAAAAGTTCTACGTGAAAAACTCATCAATTTCACTATAAAGACCATTTGAATGTTCCAAGTGAAAAATCGCACCAAATTCACTATAATTGCCATTACAAAAGTTTCAAGTGATAAAAGTACCCAATTTCACTATAAAAACCATTTCTAATGTTCAATGCCAATAATTCAACAATTTCACTATAAAAACCATAACAAAATTTCGTATTTAAAAAACTCACCAATTTCACAATAAAAACCATACAAAATGTTAAAGTCAAAAAACTCACTAACTTCTCTCTAAAAACCATACCAAAAGTTAAAAGTGAAAAAAAACACTAATTTCACTATAAAAACCACAATAAATGTTTTAAGTGAAATAATACAGTAAGTTAACTAAATGACCATTTCGAATATTCAAAGTTAAAAAACTCCCCAGTTTCACTCTACAAATTATAACAGAAGTTCAAAGTGAAAAAACTCATGAATTTAACTATAAAGACCATTACGAATGTTCCAAGTGAAAAAACTCGTCAGTTTCACTATAATAACCATTACAAAAGTTTCAAGTGAAAAAATTCACCAATTTCACTATAAAACCATTTCAAAAGTTCCAAGTCAAAAAATTCGACAATTTCACTATAAACACCATAAGAAAATTTCCAAGTCAAAAAGCACACCAATTTCACTATAAAAACCATTAAACAAGTTACAAAGTAAAAAGCTCACAAATTTCACTAAAAGACCATACCAAAAGATCCAAGTGAAAAAAACTCACTAATTTCACCATAAAAACCATTACAAAAGTTGAAATTTTAAAAATCACCAATTTCTCTCTAAACAAAAGTTCAAAGTTAAAAACAAAAAACTACCCAATTTCACAATAAAAACCATTACAAAAGTTCCACGTGAAAAAACTCATCAATTTCACTATAAAGACCATTTGAATGTTCCAAGTGAAAAATCGCACCAAATTCACTATAACGGCCATTACAAAAGTTTCAAGTGATAAAAGTGCACAATTTCACTATAAAAACCATTTCTAATGTTCAAAGCCAATAATTCAACAATTTCACTATAAAAACCATAACAAAATTTCGTATTTCAAAAAACTCACCAATTTCTCAATAAAAACCATACAAACTGTTAAAGTCAAAAAACTCACTAACTTCTCTCTAAAAACCATACCAAAAGTTAAAAGTGAAAAAAAACACTAATTTCACTATAAAAACCACAATAAATGTTTTAAGTGAAATAATACACTAAGTTAACTAAATGACCATTTCGAATATTCAAAGTTAAAAAACTCCCCAATTTCACTCTACAAATTATAACAGAAGTTCAAAGTGAAAAAACTCATGAATTTAATTATAAAGACCATTACGAATGTTCCAAGTGAAAAAACTCGTCAGTTTCACTATTATAACCATTACAAAAGTTTCAAGTGAAAAAATTCACCAATTTCACTATAAAACCATTTCAAAAGTTCCAAGGCAAAAAATTCGACAATTTCACTATAAACACCATAAGAAAATTTCCAAGTCAAAAAGCACACCAATTTCACTATAAAAACCATTAAACAAGTTACAAAGTAAAAAGCTCACAAATTTCACTAAAAGACCATACCAAAAGATCCAAGTGAAAAAAACTCACTAATTTCACCATAAAAACCATTACAAAAGTTGTAATTTTAAAAATCACCAATTTCTCTCTAAACAAAAGTTCAAAGTTAAAAACAAAAAACTACCCAATTTCACAATAAAAACCATTACAAAAGTTCCACGTGAAAAAACTCATCAATTTCACTATAAAGACCATTTGAATGTTCCAAGTGAAAAATCGCACCAAATTCACTATAACGGCCATTACAAAAGTTTCAAGTGAAAAAAGTAACCAATTTCACTATAAAAACCATTTCTAATGTTCAAAGCCAATAATTCAACAATTTCACTATAAAAACCATAACAAAATTTCGTATTTAAAAAACTCACCAATTTCACAATAAAAACCATACAAAATGTTAAAGTCAAAAAACTCACTAACTTCTCTATAAAAACCATACCAAAAGTCAAAAGTGAAAAAAAACGACTAATTTCACTATAAAAACCACAACAAATGTTTTAAGTGAAAAAATACACTAATTTAACTAAATGACCATTTCGAATATTCAAAGTTTAAAAACTCCCCAGTTTCACTCTACAAATTATAACAAAAGTTCAAAGTGAAAAAACTCATCAATTTAACTATAAAGACCATTACGAATGTTCCAAGTGAAAAAAACTCGCCAATTTCACTATAATAACCATTACAAATGTTTCAAGTGAAAAAATTCACCAATTTCACTATAAAACCATTTCAAAAGTTCCAAGTCAAAAAATTCGACAATTTCACTATAAACACCATAAGAAAATTTCCAAGTCAAAAAGCACACCAATTTCACTATAAAAACCATTACAAAAGTTACAAAGTAAAAAGCTCACGAATTTCACTAAAAGACCATACCAAAAGATCCAAGTGAAAAAAGCTCACTAATTTCACCATAAAAACCATTACAAAAGTTGAAATTTTAAAAATCACCAATTTCTCTCTAAACAAAAGTTCAAAGTTAAAAACAAAAAAACTACCCAATTTCACTATAAAAACCATTACAAAAGTTCTACGTGAAAAACTCATCAATTTCACTATAAAGACCATTTGAATGTTCCAAGTGAAAAATCGCACCAAATTCACTATAATTGCCATTACAAAAGTTTCAAGTGATAAAAGTACCCAATTTCACTATAAAAACCATTTCTAATGTTCAATGCCAATAATTCAACAATTTCACTATAAAAACCATAACAAAATTTCGTATTTAAAAAACTCACCAATTTCACAATAAAAACCATACAAAATGTTAAAGTCAAAAAACTCACTAACTTCTCTCTAAAAACCATACCAAAAGTTAAAAGTGAAAAAAAACACTAATTTCACTATAAAAACCACAATAAATGTTTTAAGTGAAATAATACACTAAGTTAACTAAATGACCATTTCGAATATTCAAAGTTAAAAAACTCCCCAATTTCACTCTACAAATTATAACAGAAGTTCAAAGTGAAAAAACTCATGAATTTAACTATAAAGACCATTACGAATGTTCCAAGTGAAAAAACTCGTCAGTTTCACTATTATAACCATTACAAAAGTTTCAAGTGAAAAAATTCACCAATTTCACTATAAAACCATTTCAAAAGTTCCAAGTCAAAAAATTCGACAATTTCACTATAAACACCATAAGAAAATTTCCAAGTCAAAAAGCACACCAATTTCACTATAAAAACCATTAAACAAGTTACAAAGTAAAAAGCTCACAAATTTCACTAAAAGACCATACCAAAAGATCCAAGTGAAAAAAACTCACTAATTTCACCATAAAAACCATTACAAAAGTTGTAATTTTAAAAATCACCAATTTCTCTCTAAACAAAAGTTCAAAGTTAAAAACAAAAAACTACCCAATTTCACAATAAAAACCATTACAAAAGTTCCACGTGAAAAAACTCATCAATTTCACTATAAAGACCATTTGAATGTTCCAAGTGAAAAATCGCACCAAATTCACTATAACGGCCATTACAAAAGTTTCAAGTGAAAAAAGTAACCAATTTCACTATAAAAACCATTTCTAATGTTCAAAGCCAATAATTCAACAATTTCACTATAAAAACCATAACAAAATTTCGTATTTAAAAAACTCACCAATTTCACAATAAAAACCATACAAAATGTTAAAGTCAAAAAACTCACTAACTTCTCTATAAAAACCATACCAAAAGTCAAAAGTGAAAAAAAACGACTAATTTCACTATAAAAACCACAACAAATGTTTTAAGTGAAAAAATACACTAATTTAACTAAATGACCATTTCGAATATTCAAAGTTTAAAAACTCCCCAGTTTCACTCTACAAATTATAACAAAAGTTCAAAGTGAAAAAACTCATCAATTTAACTATAAAGACCATTACGAATGTTCCAAGTGAAAAAAACTCGCCAATTTCACTATAATAACCATTACAAATGTTTCAAGTGAAAAAATTCACCAATTTCACTATAAAACCATTTCAAAAGTTCCAAGTCAAAAAATTCGACAATTTCACTATAAACACCATAAGAAAATTTCCAAGTCAAAAAGCACACGAATTTCACTATAAAAACCATTAAACAAGTTACAAAGTAAAAAGTTCACAAATTTCACTAAAAGACCATACCAAAAGATCCAAGTGAAAAAAACTCACTAATTTCACCATAAAAACCATTACAAAAGTTGAAATTTTAAAAATCACCAATTTCTCTCTAAACAAAAGTTCAAAGTTAAAAACAAAAAACTACCCAATTTCACAATAAAAACCATTACAAAAGTTCCACGTGAAAAAACTCATCAATTTCACTATAAAGACCATTTGAATGTTCCAAGTGAAAAATCGCACCAAATTCACTATAACGGCCATTACAAAAGTTTCAAGTGATAAAAGTGCACAATTTCACTATAAAAACCATTTCTAATGTTCAAAGCCAATAATTCAACAATTTCACTATAAAAACCATAACAAAATTTCGTATTTCAAAAAACTCACCAATTTCTCAATAAAAACCATACAAACTGTTAAAGTCAAAAAACTCACTAACTTCTCTCTAAAAACCATACCAAAAGTTAAAAGTGAAAAAAAACACTAATTTCACTATAAAAACCACAATAAATGTTTTAAGTGAAATAATACACTAAGTTAACTAAATGACCATTTCGAATATTCAAAGTTAAAAAACTCCCCAATTTCACTCTACAAATTATAACAGAAGTTCAAAGTGAAAAAACTCATGAATTTAACTATAAAGACCATTACGAATGTTCCAAGTGAAAAAACTCGTCAGTTTCACTATTATAACCATTACAAAAGTTTCAAGTGAAAAAATTCACCAATTTCACTATAAAACCATTTCAAAAGTTCCAAGTCAAAAAATTCGACAATTTCACTATAAACACCATAAGAAAATTTCCAAGTCAAAAAGCACACCAATTTCACTATAAAAACCATTAAACAAGTTACAAAGTAAAAAGCTCACAAATTTCACTAAAAGACCATACCAAAAGATCCAAGTGAAAAAAACTCACTAATTTCACCATAAAAACCATTACAAAAGTTGAAATTTTAAAAATCACCAATTTCTCTCTAAACAAAAGTTCAAAGTTAAAAACAAAAAACTACCCAATTTCACAATAAAAACCATTACAAAAGTTCCACGTGAAAAAACTCATCAATTTCACTATAAAGACCATTTGAATGTTCCAAGTGAAAAATCGCACCAAATTAACTATAACGGCCATTACAAAAGTTTCAAGTGATAAAAGTGCACAATTTCACTATAAAAACCATTTCTAATGTTCAAAGCCAATAATTCAACAATTTCACTATAAAAACCATAACAAAATTTCGTATTTCAAAAAACTCACCAATTTCTCAATAAAAACCATACAAACTGTTAAAGTCAAAAAACTCACTAACTTCTCTCTAAAAACCATACCAAAAGTTAAAAGTGAAAAAAAACACTAATTTCACTATAAAAACCACAATAAATGTTTTAAGTGAAATAATACACTAAGTTAACTAAATGACCATTTCGAATATTCAAAGTTAAAAAACTCCCCAATTTCACTCTACAAATTATAACAGAAGTTCAAAGTGAAAAAACTCATGAATTTAACTATAAAGACCATTACGAATGTTCCAAGTGAAAAAACTCGCCAGTTTCACTATAATAACCATTACAAAAGTTCCAAGTGAAAAAATTCACCAATTTCACTATAAAACCATTTCAAAAGTTCCAATTCAAAAAATTCGACAATTTCACTATAAACACCATAAGAAAATTTCCAAGTCAAAAAGCACACCAATTTCACTATAAAAACCATTACAAAAGTTACAAAGTAAAAAGCTCACAAATTTCACTAAAAGACCAAACCAAAAGATCCAAGTGAAAAAAGCTCACTAATTTCACCATAAAAACCATTACAAAAGTTGAAATTTTAAAAATCACCAATTTCTCTCTAAACAAAAGTTTAAAGTTAAAAACAAAAAAACTACCCAATTTCACTATAAAAATCATTACAAAAGTTCTACGTGAAAAAACTCATCAATTTCACTATAAAGACCATTTGAATGTTCCAAGTGAAAAATCACACCAAATTCACTATAATGGCCATTACAAAAGTTTCAAGTGATAAAAGTACCCAATTTCACTATAAAAACCATTTCTAATGTTCAAAGCCAATAATTCAACAATTTCACTATAAAAACCATAACAAAATTTCGTATTTAAAAAACTCACCAATTTCACAATAAAAACCATACAAAATGTTAAAGTCAAAAAACTCACTAACTTCTCTCTAAAAACCATACCAAAAGTCAAAAGTGAAAAAAAAAAACATTAATTTCACTATAAAAACCACAACAAATGTTTTAAGTGAAAAAATATACTAATTTAACTAAATGACCATTTCGAATATTCAAAGTTAAAAAACTCCCCAGTTTCACTCTACAAATTATAACAGAAGTTCAAAGTGAAAAAACTCATGAATTTAACTATAAAGACCATTACGAATGTTCCAAGTGAAAAAACTCACCAGTTTCACTATAATAACCATTACAAATGTTTCAAGTGAAAAAGTTCCCCAATTTCACTATAAAACCATTTCAAAAGTTCCAAGTCAAAAAATTCGACAATTTCACTATAAACACCATAAGAAAATTTCCAAGTCAAAAAGCACACCATTTCACTATAAAAACCATTAAACAAGTTACAAAGTAAAAAGCTCACAAATTTCACTAAAAGACCAAACCAAAAGATCCAAGTGAAAAAAGCTCACTAATTTCACCATAAAAACCATTACAAAAGTTGAAATTTTAAAAATCACCAATTTCTCTCTAAACAAAAGTTTAAAGTTAAAAACAAAAAAACTACCCAATTTCACTAAAAAAATCATTACAAAAGTTCTACGTGAAAAAACTCATCAATTTCACTATAAAGACCATTTGAATGTTCCAAGTGAAAAATCACACCAAATTCACTATAATGGCCATTACAAAAGTTTCAAGTGATAAAAGTACCCAATTTCACTATAAAAACCATTTCTAATGTTCAAAGCCAATAATTCAACAATTTCACTATAAAAACCATAACAAAATTTCGTATTTAAAAAACTCACCAATTTCAGAATAAAAACCATACAAAATGTTAAAGTCAAAAAACTCACTAACTTCTCTCTAAAAACCATACCAAAAGTCAAAAGTGAAAAAAAAAACACTAATTTCACTATAAAAACCACAACAAATGTTTTAAGTGAAAAAATATACTAATTTAACTAAATGACCATTTCGAATATTCAAAGTTAAAAAACTCCCCAGTTTCACTCTACAAATTATAACAGAAGTTCAAAGTGAAAAAACTCATGAATTTAACTATAAAGACCATTACGAATGTTCCAAGTGAAAAAACTCACCAGTTTCACTATAATAACCATTACAAATGTTTCAAGTGAAAAAGTTCCCCAATTTCACTATAAAACCATTTCAAAAGTTCCAAGTCAAAAAATTCGACAATTTCACTATAAACACCATAAGAAAATTTCCAAGTCAAAAAGCACACCATTTCACTATAAAAACCATTAAACAAGTTACAAAGTAAAAAGCTCACAAATTTCACTAAAAGACCATACCAAAAGATCCAAGTGAAAAAAACTCACTAATTTCAACATAAAAACCATTACAAAAGTTGAAATTTTAAAAATCACCAATTTCTCCCTAAACAAAAGTTCAAAGTTAAAAACAAATAAACTACCCAATTTCACTATAAAAACCATTACAAAAGTTCTACGTGAAAAAACTCATCAATTTCACTATAAAGACCATTTGAATGTTCCAAGTGAAAAATCGCACCAAATTCACTATAATGGCCATTACAAAAGTTTCAAGTGATAAAAGTATCCAATTTCACTATAAAAACCATTTCTAATGTTCAAAGCGAATAATTCAACAATTTCACTATAAAAACCATAACAAAATTTCGTATTTAAAAAACTCACCAATTTCACAATAAAAACCATACAAAATCTTAAAGTCAAAAAACTCACTAACTTCTCTCTAAAAAGCATACCAAAAATCAAAAGTGAAAAAAAAAACACTAATTTCACTATAAAAACCACAACAAATGTTTTAAGTGAAAAAATACACTAATTTAACTAAATGACCATTTCGAATATTCAAAGTTAAAAAACTCCCCAGTTTCACTCTACAAATTATAACCAAAGTTCAAAGTGAAAAAACTCATGAATTTAACTATAAAGACCATTACGAATGTTCCAAGTGAAAAAACTCGCCAGTTTCACTATAATAACCATTACAAAAGTTCCAAGTGAAAAAATTCACCAATTTCACTATAAAACCATTTCAAAAGTTCCAATTCAAAAAATTCGACAATTTCACTATAAACACCATAAGAAAATTTCCAAGTCAAAAAGCACACCAATTTCACTATAAAAACCATTACAAAAGTTACAAAGTAAAAAGCTCACAAATTTCACTAAAAGACCATACCAAAAGATCCAAGTGAAAAAAGCTCACTAATTTCACCATCAAAACCATTACAAAAGTTGAAATTTTAAAAATCACCAATTTCTCTCTAAACAAAAGTTTAAAGTTAAAAACAAAAAAACTACCCAATTTCACTATAAAAATCATTACAAAAGTTCTACGTGAAAAAACTCATCAGTTTCACTATAAAGACCATTTGAATGTTCCAAGTGAAAAATCACACCAAATTCACTATAATGGCCATTACAAAAGTTTCAAGTGATAAAAGTACCCAATTTCACTATAAAAACCATTTCTAATGTTCAAAGCCAATAATTCAACAATTTCACTATAAAAACCATAACGAAATTTCGTATTTAAAAAACTCACCAATTTCACAATAAAAACCATACAAAATGTTAAAGTCAAAAAACTCACTAACTTCTCTCTAAAAACCATACCAAAAGTCAAAAGTGAAAAAAAAACACTAATTTCACTATAAAAACCACAACAAATGTTTTAAGTGAAAAAATACACTAATTTAACTAAATGACCATTTCGAATATTCAAAGTTAAAAAACTCCCCAGTTTCACTCTACAAATTATAACAAAAGTTCAAAGTGAAAAACTCCTCAATTTCACTATAAAAACCATTACGAATGTTCCCAGTGAAAAAACTCGCAAATTTCACTATAATAACCATTACAAATGTTTCAAGTGAAAAAATTCACCAATTTCACTATAAGACCATTTCAAAAGTTCCAAGTCAAAAAATTCGACAATTTCACTATAAACACCATAAGAAAATTTCCAAGTCAAAAAGCACACCATTTCACTATAAAAACCATTAAACAAGTTACAAAGTAAAAAGCTCACAAATTTCACTAAAAGACCATACCAAAAGATCCAAGTGAAAAAAACTCACTAATTTCAACATAAAAACCATTACAAAAGTTGAAATTTTAAAAATCACCAATTTCTCTCTAAACAAAAGTTCAAAGTTAAAAACAAAAAAACTACCCAATTTCACTATAAAAACCATTACAAAAGTTCTACGTGAAAAAACTCATCAATTTCACTATAAAGACCATTTGAATGTTCCAAGTGAAAAATCACACCAAATTCACTATAATGGCCATTACAAAAGTTTCAAGTGATAAAAGTACCCAATTTCACTATAAAAACCATTTCTAATGTTCAAAGCGAATAATTCAACAATTTCACTATAAAAACCATAACAAAATTTCGTATTTAAAAAACTCACCAATTTCACAATAAAAACCATACAAAATGTTAAAGTCAAAAAACTCACTAACTTCTCTCTAAAAACCATACCAAAAGTCAAAAGTGAAAAAAAAACACTAATTTCACTATAAAAACCACAACAAATGTTTTAAGTGAAAAAATACACTAATTTAACTAAATGACCATTTCGAATATTGGAAGTTAAAAAACTCCCCAGTTTCACTCTACAAATTATAACAAAAGTTCAAAGTGAAAAAACTCCTCAATTTAACTATAAAGACCATTACGAATGTTCCCAGTGAAAAAACTCGCCAATTTCACTATAATAACCATTACAAATGTTTCAAGTGAAAAAATTCACCAATTTCACTATAAAACCATTTCAAAAGTTCCAAGTCAAAAAATTCGACAATTTCACTATAAACACCATAAGAAAATTTCCAAGTCAAAAAGCACACCATTTCACTATAAAAACCATTAAACAAGTTACAAAGTAAAAAGCTCACAAATTTCACTAAAAGACCATACCAAAAGATCCAAGTGAAAAAAACTCACTAATTTCAACATAAAAACCATTACAAAAGTTGAAATTTTAAAAATCACCAATTTCTCTCTAAACAAAAGTTCAAAGTTAAAAACAAAAAAACTACCCAATTTCACTATAAAAACCATTACAAAAGTTCTACGTGAAAAAACTCATCAATTTCACTATAAAGACCATTTGAATGTTCCAAGTGAAAAATCACACCAAATTCACTATAATGGCCATTACAAAAGTTTCAAGTGATAAAAGTACCCAATTTCACTATAAAAACCATTTCTAATGTTCAAAGCCAATAATTCAACAATTTCACTATAAAAACCATAACGAAATTTCGTATTTAAAAAACTCACCAATTTCACAATAAAAACCATACAAAATGTTAAAGTCAAAAAACTCACTAACTTCTCTCTAAAAACCATACCAAAAGTCAAAAGTGAAAAAAAAACACTAATTTCACTATAAAAACCGCAACAAATGTTTTAAGTGAAAAAATACACTAATTTAACTAAATGACCATTTCGAATATTCAAAGTTAAAAAACTCCCCAGTTTCACTCTACAAATTATAACAAAAGTTCAAAGTGAAAAAACTCATGAATTTAACTATAAAGACCATTACGAATGTTCCAAGTGAAAAAACTCGCCAGTTTCACTATAATAACCATTACAAAAGTTCCAAGTGAAAAAATTCACCAATTTCACTATAAGGCCATTTCAAAAGTTCCAAGTCAAAAAATTCGACAATTTCACTATAAACACCATAAGAAAATTTCCAAGTCAAAAAGCACACCATTTCACTATAAAAACCATTACAAAAGTTACAAAGTAAAAAGCTCACAAATTTCACTAAAAGACCATACCAAAAGATCCAAGTGAAAAAAACTCACTAATTTCAACATAAAAACCATTACAAAAGTTGAAATTTTAAAAATCACCAATTTCTCTCTAAACAAAAGTTCAAAGTTAAAAACAAAAAAACTACCCAATTTCACTATAAAAACCATTACAAAAGTTCTACGTGAAAAAACTCATCAATTTCACTATAAAGACCATTTGAATGTTCCAAGTGAAAAATCACACCAAATTCACTATAATGGCCATTACAAAAGTTTCAAGTGATAAAAGTACCCAATTTCACTATAAAAACCATTTCTAATGTTCAAAGCCAATAATTCAACAATTTCACTATAAAAACCATAACGAAATTTCGTATTTAAAAAACTCACCAATTTCACAATAAAAACCATACAAAATGTTAAAGTCAAAAAACTCACTAACTTCTCTCTAAAAACCATACCAAAAGTCAAAAGTGAAAAAAAAACACTAATTTCACTATAAAAACCACAACAAATGTTTTAAGTGAAAAAATACACTAATTTAACTAAATGACCATTTCGAATATTCAAAGTTAAAAAACTCCCCAGTTTCACTATACAAATTATAACAAAAGTTCAAAGTAAAAAAATTCCTCAATTTAACTATAAAGACCATTACGAATGTTCCCAGTGAAAAAAACTCGCCAATTTCACTATAATAACCATTACAAATGTTTCAAGTGAAAAAATTCACCAATTTCACTATAAAACCATTTCAAAAGTTCCAAGTCAAAAAATTTGACAATTTCACTATAAACACCATAAGAAAATTTCCAAGTCAAAAAGCACACCATTTCACTATAAAAACCATTAAACAAGTTACAAAGTAAAAAGCTCACAAATTTCACTAAAAGACCATACCAAAAGATCCAAGTGAAAAAAACTCACTAATTTCAACATAAAAACCATTACAAAAGTTGAAATTTTAAAAATCACCAATTTCTCTCTAAACAAAAGTTCAAAGTTAAAAACAAAAAAACTACCCAATTTCACTATAAAAACCATTACAAAAGTTCTACGTGAAAAAACTCATCAATTTCACTATAAAGACCATTTGAATGTTCCAAGTGAAAAATCACACCAAATTCACTATAATGGCCATTACAAAAGTTTCAAGTGATAAAAGTACCCAATTTCACTATAAAAACCATTTCTAATGTTCAAAGCCAATAATTCAACAATTTCACTATAAAAACCATAACGAAATTTCGTATTTAAAAAACTCACCAATTTCACAATAAAAACCATACAAAATGTTAAAGTCAAAAAACTCACTAACTTCTCTCTAAAAACCATACCAAAAGTCAAAAGTGAAAAAAAAACACTAATTTCACTATAAAAACCACAAACAAATGTTTTAAGTGAAAAAATACACTAATTTAACTAAATGACCATTTCGAATATTCAAAGTTAAAAAACTCCCCAGTTTCACTATACAAATTATAACAAAAGTTCAAAGTAAAAAAATTCCTCAATTTAACTATAAAGACCATTACGAATGTTCCCAGTGAAAAAAACTCGCCAATTTCACTATAATAACCATTACAAATGTTTCAAGTGAAAAAATTCACCAATTTCACTATAAAACCATTTCAAAAGTTCCAAGTCAAAAAATTTGACAATTTCACTATAAACACCATAAGAAAATTTCCAAGTCAAAAAGCACACCATTTCACTATAAAAACCATTAAACAAGTTACAAAGTAAAAAGCTCACAAATTTCACTAAAAGACCATACCAAAAGATCCAAGTGAAAAAAACTCACTAATTTCAACATAAAAACCATTACAAAAGTTGAAATTTTAAAAATCACCAATTTCTCTCTAAACAAAAGTTCAAAGTTAAAAACAAAAAAACTACCCAATTTCACTATAAAAACCATTACAAAAGTTCTACGTGAAAAAACTCATCAATTTCACTATAAAGACCATTTGAATGTTCCAAGTGAAAAATCACACCAAATTCACTATAATGGCCATTACAAAAGTTTCAAGTGATAAAAGTACCCAATTTCACTATAAAAACCATTTCTAATGTTCAAAGCCAATAATTCAACAATTTCACTATAAAAACCATAACAAAATTTCGTATTTAAAAAACTCACCAATTTCACAATAAAAACCATACAAAATGTTAAAGTCAAAAAACTCACTAACTTCTCTCTAAAAACCATACCAAAAGTCAAAAGTGAAAAAAAAACACTAATTTCACTATAAAAACCACAACAAATGTTTTAAGTGAAAAAATACACTAATTTAACTAAATGACCATTTCGAATATTGGAAGTTAAAAAACTCCCCAGTTTCACTCTACAAATTATAACAAAAGTTCAAAGTGAAAAAACTCATGAATTTAACTATAAAGACCATTACGAATGTTCCAAGTGAAAAAACTCGCCAGTTTCACTATAATAACCATTACAAAAGTTCCAAGTGAAAAAATTCACCAATTTCACTATAAAACCATTTCAAAAGTTCCAATTCAAAAAATTCGACAATTTCACTATAAACACCATAAGAAAATTTCCAAGTCAAAAAGCACACCAATTTCACTATAAAAACCATTACAAAAGTTACAAAGTAAAAAGCTCACAAATTTCACTAAAAGACCATACCAAAAGATCCAAGTGAAAAAAGCTCACTAATTTCACCATCAAAACCATTACAAAAGTTGAAATTTTAAAAATCACCAATTTCTCTCTAAACAAAAGTTTAAAGTTAAAAACAAAAAAACTACCCAATTTCACTATAAAAATCATTACAAAAGTTCTACGTGAAAAAACTCATCAATTTCACTATAAAGACCATTTGAATGTTCCAAGTGAAAAATCACACCAAATTCACTATAATGGCCATTACAAAAGTTTCAAGTGATAAAAGTACCCAATTTCACTATAAAAACCATTTCTAATGTTCAAAGCCAATGATTCAACAATTTCACTATAAAAACCATAACGAAATTTCGTATTTAAAAAACTCACCAATTTCACAATAAAAACCATACAAAATGTTA
The DNA here is from genome assembly GCA_963859935.3 of Lathyrus sativus. NCBI lineage: Eukaryota > Viridiplantae > Streptophyta > Magnoliopsida > Fabales > Fabaceae > Lathyrus > Lathyrus sativus. Next base: position 51,157 of record CAWUDS030000850.1, on the reverse strand, counting down.
AAGTCAAAAAACTCACTAACTTCTCTCTAAAAACCATACCAAAAGTCAAAAGTGAAAAAAAAACACTAATTTCACTATAAAAACCACAACAAATGTTTTAAGTGAAAAAATACACTAATTTAACTAAATGACCATTTCGAATATTCAAAGTTAAAAAACTCCCCAGTTTCACTCTACAAATTATAACAAAAGTTCAAAGTGAAAAAACTCCTCAATTTAACTATAAAGACCATTACGAATGTTCCCAGTGAAAAAACTCGCCAATTTCACTATAATAACCATTACAAATGTTTCAAGTGAAAAAATTCACCAATTTCACTATAAAACCATTTCAAAAGTTCCAAGTCAAAAAATTCGACAATTTCACTATAAACACCATAAGAAAATTTCCAAGTCAAAAAGCACACCATTTCACTATAAAAACCATTAAACAAGTTACAAAGTAAAAAGCTCACAAATTTCACTAAAAGACCATACCAAAAGATCCAAGTGAAAAAAACTCACTAATTTCAACATAAAAACCATTACAAAAGTTGAAATTTTAAAAATCACCAATTTCTCTCTAAACAAAAGTTCAAAGTTAAAAACAAAAAAACTACCCAATTTCACTATAAAAACCATTACAAAAGTTCTACGTGAAAAAACTCATCAATTTCACTATAAAGACCATTTGAATGTTCCAAGTGAAAAATCACACCAAATTCACTATAATGGCCATTACAAAAGTTTCAAGTGATAAAAGTACCCAATTTCACTATAAAAACCATTTCTAATGTTCAAAGCCAATAATTCAACAATTTCACTATAAAAACCATAACAAAATTTCGTATTTAAAAAACTCACCAATTTCACAATAAAAACCATACAAAATGTTAAAGTCAAAAAACTCACTAACTTCTCTCTAAAAACCATACCAAAAGTCAAAAGTGAAAAAAAAACACTAATTTCACTATAAAAACCACAACAAATGTTTTAAGTGAAAAAATACACTAATTTAACTAAATGACCATTTCGAATATTGGAAGTTAAAAAACTCCCCAGTTTCACTCTACAAATTATAACAAAAGTTCAAAGTGAAAAAACTCATGAATTTAACTATAAAGACCATTACGAATGTTCCAAGTGAAAAAACTCGCCAGTTTCACTATAATAACCATTACAAAAGTTCCAAGTGAAAAAATTCACCAATTTCACTATAAAACCATTTCAAAAGTTCCAATTCAAAAAATTCGACAATTTCACTATAAACACCATAAGAAAATTTCCAAGTCAAAAAGCACACCAATTTCACTATAAAAACCATTACAAAAGTTACAAAGTAAAAAGCTCACAAATTTCACTAAAAGACCATACCAAAAGATCCAAGTGAAAAAAGCTCACTAATTTCACCATCAAAACCATTACAAAAGTTGAAATTTTAAAAATCACCAATTTCTCTCTAAACAAAAGTTTAAAGTTAAAAACAAAAAAACTACCCAATTTCACTATAAAAATCATTACAAAAGTTCTACGTGAAAAAACTCATCAATTTCACTATAAAGACCATTTGAATGTTCCAAGTGAAAAATCACACCAAATTCACTATAATGGCCATTACAAAAGTTTCAAGTGATAAAAGTACCCAATTTCACTATAAAAACCATTTCTAATGTTCAAAGCCAATGATTCAACAATTTCACTATAAAAACCATAACGAAATTTCGTATTTAAAAAACTCACCAATTTCACAATAAAAACCATACAAAATGTTAAAGTCAAAAAACTCACTAACTTCTCTCTAAAAACCATACCAAAAGTGAAAAGTGAAAAAAAAACACTAATTTCACTATAAAAACCACAACAAATGTTTTAAGTGAAAAAATACACTAATTTAACTAAATGACCATTTCGAATATTCAAAGTTAAAAAACTCCCCAGTTTCACTCTACAAATTATAACAAAAGTTCAAAGTGAAAAAACTCCTCAATTTAACTATAAAGACCATTACGAATGTTCCCAGTGAAAAAACTCGCCAATTTCACTATAATAACCATTACAAATGTTTCAAGTGAAAAAATTCACCAATTTCACTATAAAACCATTTCAAAAGTTCCAAGTCAAAAAATTTGACAATTTCACTATAAACACCATAAGAAAATTTCCAAGTCAAAAAGCACACCATTTCACTATAAAAACCATTAAACAAGTTACAAAGTAAAAAGCTCACAAATTTCACTAAAAGACCATACCAAAAGATCCAAGTGAAAAAAACTCACTAATTTCAACATAAAAACCATTACAAAAGTTGAAATTTTAAAAATCACCAATTTCTCTCTAAACTAAAGTTCAAAGTTAAAAACAAAAAAACTACCCAATTTCACTATAAAAACCATTACAAAAGTTCTACGTGAAAAAACTCATCAATTTCACTATAAAGACCATTTGAATGTTCCAAGTGAAAAATCACACCAAATTCACTATAATGGCCATTACAAAAGTTTCAAGTGATAAAAGTACCCAATTTCACTATAAAAACCATTTCTAATGTTCAAAGCCAATAATTCAACAATTTCACTATAAAAACCATAACAAAATTTCGTATTTAAAAAACTCACCAATTTCACAATAAAAACCATACAAAATGTTAAAGTCAAAAAACTCACTAACTTCTCTCTAAAAACCATACCAAAAGTCAAAAGTGAAAAAAAAACACTAATTTCACTATAAAAACCACAACAAATGTTTTAAGTGAAAAAATACACTAATTTAACTAAATGACCATTTCGAATATTCAAAGTTAAAAAACTCCCCAGTTTCACTCTACAAATTATAACAAAAGTTCAGAGTGAAAAAACTCATGAATTTAACTATAAAGACCATTACGAATGTTCCAAGTGAAAAAACTCGCCAGTTTCACTATAATAACCATTACAAAAGTTCCAAGTGAAAAAATTCACCAATTTCACTATAAAACCATTTCAAAAGTTCCAATTCAAAAAATTCGACAATTTCACTATAAACACCATAAGAAAATTTCCAAGTCAAAAAGCACACCAATTTCACTATAAAAACCATTACAAAAGTTACAAAGTAAAAAGCTCACAAATTTCACTAAAAGACCATACCAAAAGATCCAAGTGAAAAAAGCTCACTAATTTCACCATCAAAACCATTACAAAAGTTGAAATTTTAAAAATCACCAATTTCTCTCTAAACAAAAGTTTAAAGTTCAAAACAAAAAAACTACCCAATTTCACTATAAAAATCATTACAAAAGTTCTACGTGAAAAAACTCATCAATTTCACTATAAAGACCATTTGAATGTTCCAAGTGAAAAATCACACCAAATTCACTATAATGGCCATTACAAAAGTTTCAAGTGATAAAAGTACCCAATTTCACTATAAAAACCATTTCTAATGTTCAAAGCCAATAATTCAACAATTTCACTATAAAAACCATAACGAAATTTCGTATTTAAAAAACTCACCAATTTCACAATAAAAACCATACAAAATGTTAAAGTCAAAAAACTCACTAACTTCTCTCTAAAAACCATACCAAAAGTCAAAAGTGAAAAAAAAACACTAATTTCACTATAAAAACCACAACAAATGTTTTAAGTGAAAAAATACACTAATTTAACTAAATGACCATTTCGAATATTCAAAGTTAAAAAACTCCCCAGTTTCATTATACAAATTATAACAAAAGTTCAAAGTAAAAAAACTCCTCAATTTAACTATAAAGACCATTACGAATGTTCCCAGTGAAAAAAACTCGCCAATTTCACTATAATAACCATTACAAATGTTTCAAGTGAAAAAATTCACCAATTTCACTATAAAACCATTTCAAAAGTTCCAAGTCAAAAAATTTGACAATTTCACTATAAACACCATAAGAAAATTTCCAAGTCAAAAAGCACACCATTTCACTATAAAAACCATTAAACAAGTTACAAAGTAAAAAGCTCACAAATTTCACTAAAAGACCATACCAAAAGATCCAAGTGAAAAAAACTCACTAATTTCAACATAAAAACCATTACAAAAGTTGAAATTTTAAAAATCACCAATTTCTCTCTAAACAAAAGTTCAAAGTTAAAAACAAAAAAACTACCCAATTTCACTATAAAAACCATTACAAAAGTTCTACGTGAAAAAACTCATCAATTTCACTATAAAGACCATTTGAATGTTCCAAGTGAAAAATCACACCAAATTCACTATAATGGCCATTACAAAAGTTTCAAGTGATAAAAGTACCCAATTTCACTATAAAAACCATTTCTAATGTTCAAAGCCAATAATTCAACAATTTCACTATAAAAACCATAACAAAATTTCGTATTTAAAAAACTCACCAATTTCACAATAAAAACCATACAAAATGTTAAAGTCAAAAAACTCACTAACTTCTCTCTAAAAACCATACCAAAAGTCAAAAGTGAAAAAAAAACACTAATTTCACTATAAAAACCACAACAAATGTTTTAAGTGAAAAAATACACTAATTTAACTAAATGACCATTTCGAATATTGGAAGTTAAAAAACTCCCCAGTTTCACTCTACAAATTATAACAAAAGTTCAAAGTGAAAAAACTCATGAATTTAACTATAAAGACCATTACGAATGTTCCAAGTGAAAAAACTCGCCAGTTTCACTATAATAACCATTACAAAAGTTCCAAGTGAAAAAATTCACCAATTTCACTATAAAACCATTTCAAAAGTTCCAATTCAAAAAATTCGACAATTTCACTATAAACACCATAAGAAAATTTCCAAGTCAAAAAGCACACCAATTTCACTATAAAAACCATTACAAAAGTTACAAAGTAAAAAGCTCACAAATTTCACTAAAAGACCATACCAAAAGATCCAAGTGAAAAAAGCTCACTAATTTCACCATCAAAACCATTACAAAAGTTGAAATTTTAAAAATCACCAATTTCTCTCTAAACAAAAGTTTAAAGTTAAAAACAAAAAAACTACCCAATTTCACTATAAAAATCATTACAAAAGTTCTACGTGAAAAAACTCATCAATTTCACTATAAAGACCATTTGAATGTTCCAAGTGAAAAATCACACCAAATTCACTATAATGGCCATTACAAAAGTTTCAAGTGATAAAAGTACCCAATTTCACTATAAAAACCATTTCTAATGTTCAAAGCCAATGATTCAACAATTTCACTATAAAAACCATAACGAAATTTCGTATTTAAAAAACTCACCAATTTCACAATAAAAACCATACAAAATGTTAAAGTCAAAAAACTCACTAACTTCTCTCTAAAAACCATACCAAAAGTCAAAAGTGAAAAAAAAACACTAATTTCACTATAAAAACCACAACAAATGTTTTAAGTGAAAAAAATACACTAATTTAACTAAATGACCATTTCGAATATTCAAAGTTAAAAAACTCCCCAGTTTCACTCTACAAATTATAACAAAAGTTCAAAGTGAAAAAACTCCTCAATTTAACTATAAAGACCATTACGAATGTTCCCCGTGAAAAAACTCGCCAATTTCACTATAATAACCATTACAAATGTTTCAAGTGAAAAAATTCACCAATTTCACTATAAAACCATTTCAAAAGTTCCAAGTCAAAAAATTTGACAATTTCACTATAAACACCATAAGAAAATTTCCAAGTCAAAAAGCACACCATTTCACTATAAAAACCATTAAACAAGTTACAAAGTAAAAAGCTCACAAATTTCACTAAAAGACCATACCAAAAGATCCAAGTGAAAAAAACTCACTAATTTCAACATAAAAACCATTACAAAAGTTGAAATTTTAAAAATCACCAATTTCTCTCTAAACTAAAGTTCAAAGTTAAAAACAAAAAAACTACCCAATTTCACTATAAAAACCATTACAAAAGTTCTACGTGAAAAAACTCATCAATTTCACTATAAAGACCATTTGAATGTTCCAAGTGAAAAATCACACCAAATTCACTATAATGGCCATTACAAAAGTTTCAAGTGATAAAAGTACCCAATTTCACTATAAAAACCATTTCTAATGTTCAAAGCCAATAATTCAACAATTTCACTATAAAAACCATAACAAAATTTCGTATTTAAAAAACTCACCAATTTCACAATAAAAACCATACAAAATGTTAAAGTCAAAAAACTCACTAACTTCTCTCTAAAAACCATACCAAAAGTCAAAAGTGAAAAAAAAACACTAATTTCACTATAAAAACCACAACAAATGTTTTAAGTGAAAAAATACACTAATTTAACTAAATGACCATTTCGAATATTCAAAGTTAAAAAACTCCCCAGTTTCACTCTACAAATTATAACAAAAGTTCAAAGTGAAAAAACTCCTCAATTTAACTATAAAGACCATTACGAATGTTCCCAGTGAAAAAACTCGCCAATTTCACTATAATAACCATTACAAATGTTTCAAGTGAAAAAATTCACCAATTTCACTATAAAACCATTTCAAAAGTTCCAAGTCAAAAAATTCGACAATTTCACTATAAACACCATAAGAAAATTTCCAAGTCAAAAAGCACACCATTTCACTATAAAAACCATTAAACAAGTTACAAAGTAAAAAGCTCACAAATTTCACTAAAAGACCATACCAAAAGATCCAAGTGAAAAAAACTCACTAATTTCAACATAAAAACCATTACAAAAGTTGAAATTTTAAAAATCACCAATTTCTCTCTAAACAAAAGTTCAAAGTTAAAAACAAAAAAACTACCCAATTTCACTATAAAAACCATTACAAAAGTTCTACGTGAAAAAACTCATCAATTTCACTATAAAGACCATTTGAATGTTCCAAGTGAAAAATCACACCAAATTCACTATAATGGCCATTACAAAAGTTTCAAGTGATAAAAGTACCCAATTTCACTATAAAAACCATTTCTAATGTTCAAAGCCAATAATTCAACAATTTCACTATAAAAACCATAACAAAATTTCGTATTTAAAAAACTCACCAATTTCACAATAAAAACCATACAAAATGTTAAAGTCAAAAAACTCACTAACTTCTCTCTAAAAACCATACCAAAAGTCAAAAGTGAAAAAAAAACACTAATTTCACTATAAAAACCACAACAAATGTTTTAAGTGAAAAAATACACTAATTTAACTAAATGACCATTTCGAATATTCAAAGTTAAAAAACTCCCCAGTTTCACTCTACAAATTATAACAAAAGTTCAAAGTGAAAAAACTCATGAATTTAACTATAAAGACCATTACGAATGTTCCAAGTGAAAAAACTCGCCAGTTTCACTATAATAACCATTACAAAAGTTCCAAGTGAAAAAATTCACCAATTTCACTATAAAACCATTTCAAAAGTTCCAATTCAAAAAATTCGACAATTTCACTATAAACACCATAAGAAAATTTCCAAGTCAAAAAGCACACCAATTTCACTATAAAAACCATTACAAAAGTTACAAAGTAAAAAGCTCACAAATTTCACTAAAAGACCATACCAAAAGATCCAAGTGAAAAAAGCTCACTAATTTCACCATCAAAACCATTACAAAAGTTGAAATTTTAAAAATCACCAATTTCTCTCTAAACAAAAGTTTAAAGTTAAAAACAAAAAAACTACCCAATTTCACTATAAAAATCATTACAAAAGTTCTACGTGAAAAAACTCATCAATTTCACTATAAAGACCATTTGAATGTTCCAAGTGAAAAATCACACCAAATTCACTATAATGGCCATTACAAAAGTTTCAAGTGATAAAAGTACCCAATTTCACTATAAAAACCATTTCTAATGTTCAAAGCCAATAATTCAACAATTTCACTATAAAAACCATAACGAAATTTCGTATTTAAAAAACTCACCAATTTCACAATAAAAACCATACAAAATGTTAAAGTCAAAAAACTCACTAACTTCTCTCTAAAAACCATACCAAAAGTCAAAAGTGAAAAAAAAACACTAATTTCACTATAAAAACCACAACAAATGTTTTAAGTGAAAAAATACACTAATTTAACTAAATGACCATTTCGAATATTCAAAGTTAAAAAACTCCCCAGTTTCACTCTACAAATTATAACAAAAGTTCAAAGTGAAAAAACTCCTCAATTTAACTATAAAGACCATTACGAATGTTCCCAGTGAAAAAACTCGCCAATTTCACTATAATAACCATTACAAATGTTTCAAGTGAAAAAATTCACCAATTTCACTATAAAACCATTTCAAAAGTTCCAAGTCAAAAAATTTGACAATTTCACTATAAACACCATAAGAAAATTTCCAAGTCAAAAAGCACACCATTTCACTATAAAAACCATTAAACAAGTTACAAAGTAAAAAGCTCACAAATTTCACTAAAAGACCATACCAAAAGATCCAAGTGAAAAAAACTCACTAATTTCAACATAAAAACCATTACAAAAGTTGAAATTTTAAAAATCACCAATTTCTCTCTAAACAAAAGTTCAAAGTTAAAAACAAAAAAACTACCCAATTTCACTATAAAAACCATTACAAAAGTTCTACGTGAAAAAACTCATCAATTTCACTATAAAGACCATTTGAATGTTCCAAGTGAAAAATCACACCAAATTCACTATAATGGCCATTACAAAAGTTTCAAGTGATAAAAGTACCCAATTTCACTATAAAAACCATTTCTAATGTTCAAAGCCAATAATTCAACAATTTCACTATAAAAACCAACAAAATTTCGTATTTAAAAAACTCACCAATTTCACAATAAAAACCATACAAAATGTTAAAGTCAAAAAACTCACTAACTTCTCTCTAAAAACCATACCAAAAGTCAAAAGTGAAAAAAAAACACTAATTTCACTATAAAAACCACAACAAATGTTTTAAGTGAAAAAATACACTAATTTAACTAAATGACCATTTCAAATATTGGAAGTTAAAAAACTCCCCAGTTTCACTCTACAAATTATAACAAAAGTTCAAAGTGAAAAAACTCATGAATTTAACTATAAAGACCATTACGAATGTTCCAAGTGAAAAAACTCGCCAGTTTCACTATAATAACCATTACAAAAGTTCCAAGTGAAAAAATTCACCAATTTCACTATAAAACCATTTCAAAAGTTCCAATTCAAAAAATTCGACAATTTCACTATAAACACCATAAGAAAATTTCCAAGTCAAAAAGCACACCAATTTCACTATAAAAACCATTACAAAAGTTACAAAGTAAAAAGCTCACAAATTTCACTAAAAGACCATACCAAAAGATCCAAGTGAAAAAAGCTCACTAATTTCACCATCAAAACCATTACAAAAGTTGAAATTTTAAAAATCACCAATTTCTCTCTAAACAAAAGTTTAAAGTTAAAAACAAAAAAACTACCCAATTTCACTATAAAAATCATTACAAAAGTTCTACGTGAAAAAACTCATCAATTTCACTATAAAGACCATTTGAATGTTCCAAGTGAAAAATCACACCAAATTCACTATAATGGCCATTACAAAAGTTTCAAGTGATAAAAGTACCCAATTTCACTATAAAAACCATTTCTAATGTTCAAAGCCAATAATTCAACAATTTCACTATAAAAACCATAACGAAATTTCGTATTTAAAAAACTCACCAATTTCACAATAAAAACCATACAAAATGTTAAAGTCAAAAAACTCACTAACTTCTCTCTAAAAACCATACCAAAAGTCAAAAGTGAAAAAAAAACACTAATTTCACTATAAAAACCACAACAAATGTTTTAAGTGAAAAAATACACTAATTTAACTAAATGACCATTTCGAATATTCAAAGTTAAAAAACTCCCCAGTTTCACACTACAAATTATAACAAAAGTTCAAAGTGAAAAAACTCCTCAATTTAACTATAAAGACCATTACGAATGTTCGCAGTGAAAAAACTCGCCAATTTCACTATAATAACCATTACAAATGTTTCAAGTGAAAAAATTCACCAATTTCACTATAAAACCATTTCAAAAGTTCCAAGTCAAAAAATTTGACAATTTCACTATAAACACCATAAGAAAATTTCCAAGTCAAAAAGCACACCATTTCACTATAAAAACCATTAAACAAGTTACAAAGTAAAAAGCTCACAAATTTCACTAAAAGACCATACCAAAAGATCCAAGTGAAAAAAACTCACTAATTTCAACATAAAAACCATTACAAAAGTTGAAATTTTAAAAATCACCAATTTCTCTCTAAACAAAAGTTCAAAGTTAAAAACAAAAAAACTACCCAATTTCACTATAAAAACCATTACAAAAGTTCTACGTGAAAAAACTCATCAATTTCACTATAAAGACCATTTGAATGTTCCAAGTGAAAAATCACACCAAATTCACTATAATGGCCATTACAAAAGTTTCAAGTGATAAAAGTACCCAATTTCACTATAAAAACCATTTCTAATGTTCAAAGCCAATAATTCAACAATTTCACTATAAAAACCATAACAAAATTTCGTATTTAAAAAACTCACCAATTTCACAATAAAAACCATACAAAATGTTAAAGTCAAAAAACTCACTAACTTCTCTCTAAAAACCATACCAAAAGTCAAAAGTGAAAAAAAAAACACTAATTTCACTATAAAAACCACAACAAATGTTTTAAGTGAAAAAATACACTAATTTAACTAAATGACCATTTCGAATATTCAAAGTTAAAAAACTCCCCATTTTCACTCTACAAATTATAACAAAAGTTCAAAGTGAAAAAACTCATGAATTTAACTATAAAGACCATTACGAATGTTCCAAGTGAAAAAACTCGCCAGTTTCACTATAATAACCTTTACAAAAGTTCCAAGTGAAAAAACTCGCCAGTTTCACTATAATAACCTTTACAAAAGTTCCAAGTGAAAAAATTCACCAATTTCACTATAAAACCATTTCAAAAGTTCCAATTCAAAAAATTCGACAATTTCACTATAAACACCATAAGAAAATTTCCAAGTCAAAAAGCACACCAATTTCACTATAAAAACCATTACAAAAGTTACAAAGTAAAAAGCTCACAAATTTCACTAAAAGACCATACCAAAAGATCCAAGTGAAAAAAGCTCACTAATTTCACCATCAAAACCATTACAAAAGTTGAAATTTTAAAAATCACCAATTTCTCTCTAAACAAAAGTTTAAAGTTAAAAACAAAAAAACTACCCAATTACACTATAAAAATCATTACAAAAGTTCTACGTGAAAAAACTCATCAATTTCACTATAAAGACCATTTGAATGTTTCAAGTGAAAAATCACACCAAATTCACTATAATGGCCATTACAAAAGTTTCAAGTGATAAAAGTACCCAATTTCACTATAAAAACCATTTCTAATGTTCAAAGCCAATAATTCAACAATTTCACTATAAAAACCATAACGAAATTTCGTATTTAAAAAACTCACCAATTTCACAATAAAAACCATACAAAATGTTAAAGTCAAAAAACTCACTAACTTCTCTCTAAAAACCATACCAAAAGTCAAAAGTGAAAAAAAAAACACTAATTTCACTATAAAAACCACAACAAATGTTTTAAGTGAAAAAATACACTAATTTAACTAAATGACCATTTCGAATATTCAAAGTTAAAAAACTCCCCAGTTTCACTCTACAAATTATAACAAAAGTTCAAAGCGAAAAAACTCCTCAATTTAACTATAAAGACCATTACGAATGTTCCCAGTGAAAAAACTCGCCAATTTCACTATAATAACCATTACAAATGTTTCAAGTGAAAAAATTCACCAATTTCACTATAAGACCATTTCAAAAGTTCCAAGTCAAAAAATTTGACAATTTCACTATAAACACCATAAGAAAATTTCCAAGTCAAAAAGCACACCATTTCACTATAAAAACCATTAAACAAGTTACAAAGTAAAAAGCTCACAAATTTCACTAAAAGACCATACCAAAAGATCCAAGTGAAAAAAACTCACTAATTTCAACATAAAAACCATTACAAAAGTTGTAATTTTAAAAATCACCAATTTCTCTCTAAACAAAAGTTCAAAGTTAAAAACAAAAAAACTACCCAATTTCACTATAAAAACCATTACAAAAGTTCTACGTGAAAAAACTCATCAATTTCACTATAAAGACCATTTGAATGTTCCAAGTGAAAAATCACACCAAATTCACTATAATGGCCATTACAAAAGTTTCAAGTGATAAAAGTACCCAATTTCACTATAAAAACCATTTCTAATGTTCAAAGCCAATAATTCAACAATTTCACTATAAAAACCATAACAAAATTTCGTATTTAAAAAACTCACCAATTTCACAATAAAAACCATACAAAATGTTAAAGTCAAAAAACTCACTAACTTCTCTCTAAAAACCATACCAAAAGTCAAAAGTGAAAAAAAAAACACTAATTTCACTATAAAAACCACAACAAATGTTTTAAGTGAAAAAATACACTAACTTAACTAAATGACCATTTCGAATATTCAAAGTTAAAAAACTCCCCATTTTCACTCTACAAATTATAACAAAAGTTCAAAGTGAAAAAACTCATGAATTTAACTATAAAGACCATTACGAATGTTCCAAGTGAAAAAACTCGCCAGTTTCACTATAATAACCATTACAAAAGTTCCAAGTGAAAAAATTCACCAATTTCACTATAAAACCATTTCAAAAGTTCCAATTCAAAAAATTCGACAATTTCACTATAAACACCATAAGAAAATTTCCAAGTCAAAAAGCACACCAATTTCACTATAAAAACCATTACAAAAGTTACAATGTAAAAAGCTCACAAATTTCACTAAAAGACCATACCAAAAGATCCAAGTGAAAAAAGCTCACTAATTTCACCATCAAAACCATTACAAAAGTTGAAATTTTAAAAATCACCAATTTCTCTCTAAACAAAAGTTTAAAGTTAAAAACAAAAAAACTACCCAATTTCACTATAAAAATCATTACAAAAGTTCTACGTGAAAAAACTCAACAATTTCACTATAAAGACCATTTGAATGTTCCAAGTGAAAAATCACACCAAATTCACTATAATGGCCATTACAAAAGTTTCAAGTGATAAAAGTACCCAATTTCACTATAAAAACCATTTCTAATGTTCAAAGCCAATAATTCAACAATTTCACTATAAAAACCATAACGAAATTTCGTATTTAAAAAACTCACCAATTTCACAATAAAAACCATACAAAATGTTAAAGTCAAAAAACTCACTAACTTCTCTCTAAAAACCATACCAAAAGTCAAAAGTGAAAAAAACACTAATTTCACTATAAAAACCACAACAAATGTTTTAAGTGAAAAAATACACTAATTTAACTAAATGACCATTTCGAATATTCAAAGTTAAAAAACTCCCCAGTTTCACTCTACAAATTATAACAAAAGTTCAAAGTGAAAAAACTCCTCAATTTAACTATAAAGACCATTACGAATGTTCCCAGTGAAAAAACTCGCCAATTTCACTATAATAACCATTACAAATGTTTCAAGTGAAAAAATTCACCAATTTCACTATAAAACCATTTCAAAAGTTCCAAGTCAAAAAATTTGACAATTTCACTATAAACACCATAAGAAAATTTTCAAGTCAAAAAGCACACCATTTCACTATAAAAACCATTAAACAAGTTACAAAGTAAAAAGCTCACAAATTTCACTAAAAGACCATACCAAAAGATCCAAGTGAAAAAAACTCACTAATTTCAACATAAAAACCATTACAAAAGTTGAAATTTTAAAAATCACCAATTTCTCTCTAAACAAAAGTTCAAAGTTAAAAACAAAAAAACTACCCAATTTCACTATAAAAACCATTACAAAAGTTCTACGTGAAAAAACTCATCAATTTCACTATAAAGACCATTTGAATGTTCCAAGTGAAAAATCACACCAAATTCACTATAATGGCCATTACAAAAGTTTCAAGTGATAAAAGTACCCAATTTCACTATAAAAACCATTTCTAATGTTCAAAGCGAATAATTCAACAATTTCACTATAAAAACCATAACAAAATTTCGTATTTAAAAAACTCACCAATTTCACAATAAAAACCATACAAAATGTTAAAGTCAAAAAACTCACTAACTTCTCTCTAAAAACCTTACCAAAAGTCAAAAGTGAAAAAAAAACACTAATTTCACTATAAAAACCACAACAAATGTTTTAAGTGAAAAAATACACTAATTTAACTAAATGACCATTTTGAATATTGGAAGTTAAAAAACTTCCCAGTTTCACTCTACAAATTATAACAAAAGTTCAAAGTGAAAAAACTCCTCAATTTAACTATAAAGACCATTACGAATGTTCCCAGTGAAAAAACTCGCCAATTTCACTATAATAACCATTACAAATGTTTCAAGTGAAAAAATTCACCAATTTCACTATAAAACCATTTCAAAAGTTCCAAGTCAAAAAATTCGACAATTTCACTATAAACACCATAAGAAAATTTCCAAGTCAAAAAGCACACCATTTCACTATAAAAACCATTAAACAAGTTACAAAGTAAAAAGCTCACAAATTTCACTAAAAGACCATACCAAAAGATCCAAGTGAAAAAAACTCACTAATTTCAACATAAAAACCATTACAAAAGTTGAAATTTTAAAAATCACCAATTTCTCTCTAAACAAAAGTTCAAAGTTAAAAACAAAAAAACTACCCAATTTCACTATAAAAACCATTACAAAAGTTCTCCGTGAAAAAACTCATCAATTTCACTATAAAGACTATTTGAATGTTCCAAGTGAAAAATCACACCAAATTCACTATAATGGCCATTACAAAAGTTTCAAGTGATAAAAGTACCCAATTTCACTATAAAATCATTACCCAAACTCCATGTAAAAACGCTCACATATTTCTCAATAAAGACCATAAGAAAGCTTCTAATTTGAAAAAATTCAACAATATCACTATAAACACCATAACAAAAGTTCAAAGTTAAAAAACTCACAAATTTCACTATAAAAACTTAAGTAAAGTTCCTAGTAAAAAACTTAACTATTTCAATGTAAAAACCATTCCAAAAGTTAGTTGTTAATGAATTCACCAATTTCAAATTGAAAGACCATATCAAAAGTTGGTAGTAAAAAAAACAAACCTATTTCACTATAAAAACCACAACAAAAGTTCTAAGTGTAAAAACTCACCTATTTCTATCCAAAAACCTTAACTAGCGTTCACAAGTAAATAAAAATCCCCCAATTTCACTTTAAAACCATTACAAAAGTTCAAGTGAATAAACTCACCAATTTCACTATAAAGACCATAACAAAAGTTGAAAGTTAAAAATCACACCAATTTCTCTCTAAAACCTTGACATAAGTTCAAAGTTATAAAACTACCCAATTTCACTATAAAGACCATAACAAAAGATCATAATTAAAAATATCACGAAGTATACTATAAACTCTAAAACAATATTTACAACTGAAAAAACGCACCAATTTCTCTCTAAAAACCATAACAAAATTTCAAAGTTATAAAACTCTTCGATTTCACTATAAAAACTATTACAAAATTTTCAAGAAAAAAAACTCGCAAATTTCTCTATAAAGACCATAACAAAAGTTCTAAGTTAAAAAAACTCAACAATTTCAATATAAAGACTATAACAAAAGTAACAAGTTAAAAAAACTCACCAATTTCACTATAAAAACCTTAAGAAAAGTTTCTAGTGAAAAACTTAACAATCTCACTGTAAAAACCATTCCAAAAGTTAATTGTTAAAAAATTCATCAATTTCAATCTAACGACCATAACAAAAGTTCAAAATCAAAAAACACACCAATTTCATTATAAAAACCATCATAAAACAAAAGTTCCAAGTGTAAAATCTCACCAATTTATATCTAAACACATTAACAAATATTCAAACAAACAAAAAATCCCCCAAATTCACTATAGAAAACCTTACAAAACTTCCAAGTGAATAAACTCACCTGTTTCACTATAAAGACTATAACAAAAGTTCAAAGTTAAGAACTCGCCATATTCTCTCTAAAACCATAACAAAAGTTCAAAGTTATAAGACTCCTAAATTTCACTATAAAGACCATAACAAAAGATCGGAGTTTAAAAACTCTCCAATTTCACTATAAACTCCATAACAAAATTTACAAGTGAAAAACCTCACCAATTTCTCTATAAAAACCCTTACAAAATTTCAAAGTTATAAAACTCTTCGGTTTCATTAGTGGAAAACTTAACTATTTCACTTTAAAAACCATTCCAAAAGTTAATTGTTAAAAAATTCATCAATTTCAATCTGAACACCATAACAAAAGTTCAAAGTCAAAAACACACCAATTTCACTATAAAAACCATAAAAAAAGTTCCAAGTGTAAAATCTCACCAATTTGTATCTAAAAACCTTAACAAAGATTCAAAGTTAAAAAAATCCCCCAATTACAATATAGAAAACCTTACAAATCTTCCAAGTGAATAAACTCACCTATTTCACTATAAAGACTATAACAAAAGTTCAAAGTTAAGAACTCGCCAATTTCTCTCTAAAATCATAACAAGAGTTCAAAGTTATAAAACTCCCCAATTTCGCTATAAAGACCATAACAAAAGATCAGAGTTAAAAAAACTCACCAATTTCACTATAAACTCCGTAACAAAATTTACAAGTGAAAAATCTCGGCAATTTCTCTTTGAAAACCCATTAAAATAGTTCTAAATTATAAAAGTCTCCAATTTCACTATAAAAATCATTACAAAAGTTCCAAGTAAAAAAACTCACAAATTTCTGTATAAAGACCATATAGTTCTAAGTTAAAAAAAAACTTAACAATTTCACTGTAAAGAGCATAACAAAACTTCCAAGTTAAAAAAAACTACGAATTTCTCTCTAAAAACCATCACAAAAGTTCAAAGTTATAAAACTCCCCAATTTCACTATAAAGACCATGACAAATAACTAAAGTTAAAAAGCACACCAATTTCACTATAAAATCATTACCCAAACTCCATGTAAAAACGCTCACATATTTCTCAATAAAGACCATAAGAAAGCTTCTAATTTGAAAAAATTCAACAATATCACTATAAACACCATAACAAAAGTTCCAAGTTAAAAAACTCACAAATTTCACTATAAAAACTTAAGTAAAGTTCCTAGTAAAAAACTTAACTATTTCAATGTAAAAACCATTCCAAAAGTTAGTTGTTAATGAATTCACCAATTTCAAATTGAAAGACCATATCAAAAGTTGGTAGTAAAAAAAACAAACCTATTTCACTATAAAAACCACAACAAAAGTTCTAAGTGTAAAAACTCACCAATTTCTATCCAAAAACCTTAACTAGCGTTCACAAGTAAATAAAAATCCCCCAATTTCACTTTAAAACCATTACAAAAGTTCAAGTGAATAAACTCACCAATTTCACTATAAAGACCATAACAAAAGTTGAAAGTTAAAAATCACACCAATTTCTCTCTAAAACCTTGACATAAGTTCAAAGTTATAAAACTACCCAATTTCACTATAAAGACCATAACAAAAGATCATAATTAAAATTATCACGAAGTATACTATAAACTCTAAAACAATATTTACAACTGAAAAAACGCACCAATTTCTCTCTAAAAACCATAACAAAATTTCAAAGTTATAAAACTCTTCGATTTCACTATAAAAACTATTACAAAATTTTCAAGAAAAAAAACTCGCAAATTTCTCTATAAAGACCATAACAAAAGTTCTAAGTTAAAAAAACTCAACAATTTCAATATAAAGACTATAACAAAAGTAACAAGTTAAAAAAACTCACCAATTTCACTATAAAAACCTTAAGAAAAGTTTCTAGTGAAAAACTTAACAATCTCACTGTAAAAACCATTCCAAAAGTTAATTGTTAAAAAATTCATCAATTTCAATCTAACGACCATAACAAAAGTTCAAAATCAAAAAACACACCAATTTCATTATAAAAACCATCATAAAACAAAAGTTCCAAGTGTAAAATCTCACCAATTTATATCTAAACACATTAACATATATTCAAACAAACAAAAAATCCCCCAAATTCACTATAGAAAACCTTACAAAACTTCCAAGTGAATAAACTCACCTGTTTCACTATAAAGACTATAACAAAAGTTCAAAGTTAAGAACTCGCCATATTCTCTCTAAAACCATAACAAAAGTTCAAAGTTATAAGACTCCTAAATTTCACTATAAAGACCATAACAAAAGATCGGAGTTTAAAAACTCTCCAATTTCACAATAAACTCCATAACAAAATTTACAAGTGAAAAACCTCACCAATTTCTCTATAAAAACCCTAACAAAATTTCAAAGTTATAAAACTCTTCGGTTTCATTAGTGGAAAACTTAACTATTTCACTTTAAAAACCATTCCAAAAGTTAATTGTTAAAAAATTCATCAATTTCAATCTGAACACCATAACAAAAGTTCAAAGTCAAAAACACACCAATTTCACTATAAAAACCATAAAAAAAGATCCAAGTGTAAAATCTCACCAATTTGTATCTAAAAACCTTAACAAAGATTCAAAGTTAAAAAAATCCCCCAATTACAATATAGAAAACCTTACAAATCTTCCAAGTGAATAAACTCACCTATTTCACTATAAAGACTATAACAAAAGTTCAAAGTTAAGAACTCGCCAATTTCTCTATAAAATCATAACAAGAGTTCAAAGTTATAAAACTCCCCAATTTCGCTATAAAGACCATAACAAAAGATCAGAGTTAAAAAAACTCACCAATTTCACTATAAACTCCGTAACAAAATTTACATGTGAAAAACCTCATCAATTTCTCTTTGAAAACCCATTAAAATAGTTCAAAATTATAAAAGTCTCCAATTTCACTATAAAAATCATTACAAAAGTTCCAAGTAAAAAAACTCACAAATTTCTGTATAAAGACCATATAGTTCTAAGTTAAAAAAAAAAACTTAACAATTTCACTGTAAAGAGCATAACAAAACTTCCAAGTTATAAAAAACTACGAATTTCTCTCTAAAAACCATCACAAAAGTTCAAAGTTATAAAACTCCCCAATTTCACTATAAAGACCATGACAAATAACTAAAGTTAAAAAGCACACCAATTTCACTATAAAATCATTACCCAAACTCCATGTAAAAACGCTCACATATTTCTCAATAAAGACCATAAGAAAGCTTCTAATTTGAAAAAATTCAACAATATCACTATAAACACCATAACAAAAGTTCCAAGTTAAAAAACTCACAAATTTCACTATAAAAACTTAAGTAAAGTTCCTAGTAAAAAACTTAACTATTTCAATGTAAAAACCATTCCAAAAGTTAGTTGTTAATGAATTCACCAATTTCAAATTGAAAGACCATATCAAAAGTTGGTAGTAAAAAAAACAAACCTATTTCACTATAAAAACCACAACAAAAGTTCTAAGTGTAAAAACTCACCAATTTCTATCCAAAAACCTTAACTAGCGTTCACAAGTAAATAAAAATCCCCCAATTTCACTTTAAAACCATTACAAAAGTTCAAGTGAATAAACTCACCAATTTCACTATAAAGACCATAACAAAAGTTGAAAGTTAAAAATCACACCAATTTCTCTCTAAAACCTTGACATAAGTTCAAAGTTATAAAACTACCCAATTTCACTATAAAGACCATAACAAAAGATCATAATTAAAAATATCACGAAGTATACTATAAACTCTAAAACAATATTTACAACTGAAAAAACGCACCAATTTCTCTCTAAAAACCATAACAAAATTTCAAAGTTATAAAACTCTTCGATTTCACTATAAAAACTATTACAAAATTTTCAAGAAAAAAAACTCGCAAATTTCTCTATAAAGACCATAACAAAAGTTCTAAGTTAAAAAAACTCAACAATTTCAATATAAAGACTATAACAAAAGTAACAAGTTAAAAAAACTCACCAATTTCACTATAAAAACCTTAAGAAAAGTTTCTAGTGAAAAACTTAACAATCTCACTGTAAAAACCATTCCAAAAGTTAATTGTTAAAAAATTCATCAATTTCAATCTAACGACCATAACAAAAGTTCAAAATCAAAAAACACACCAATTTCATTATAAAAACCATCATAAAACAAAAGTTCCAAGTGTAAAATCTCACCAATTTATATCTAAACACATTAACAAATATTCAAACAAACAAAAAATCCCCCAAATTCACTATAGAAAACCTTACAAAACTTCCAAGTGAATAAACTCACCTGTTTCACTATAAAGACTATAACAAAAGTTCAAAGTTAAGAACTCGCCATATTCTCTCTAAAACCATAACAAAAGTTCAAAGTTATAAGACTCCTAAATTTCACTATAAAGACCATAACAAAAGATCGGAGTTTAAAAACTCTCCAATTTCACTATAAACTCCATAACAAAATTTACAAGTGAAAAACCTCACCAATTTCTCTATAAAAACCCTAACAAAATTTCAAAGTTATAAAACTCTTCGGTTTCATTAGTGGAAAACTTAACTATTTCACTTTAAAAACCATTCCAAAAGTTAATTGTTAAAAAATTCATCAATTTCAATCTGAACACCATAACAAAAGTTCAAAGTCAAAAAACACACCAATTTCACTATAAAAACCATAAAAAAAAGTTCCAAGTGTAAAATCTCACCAATTTGTATCTAAAAACCTTTACAAAGATTCAAAGTTAAAAAAATCCCCCAATTACAATATAGAAAACCTTACAAATCTTCCAAGTGAATAAACTCACCTATTTCACTATAAAGACTATAACAAAAGTTCAAAGTTAAGAACTCGCCAATTTCTCTCTAAAATCATAACAAAAGTTCAAAGTTATAAAACTCCCCAATTTCGCTATAAAGACCATAACAAAAGATCAGAGTTAAAAAAACTCACCAATTTCACTATAAACTCCGTAACAAAATTTACAAGTGAAAAACCTCATCAATTTCTCTTTGAAAACCCATTAAAATAGTTCAAAATTATAAAAGTCTCCAATTTCACTATAAAAATCATTACAAAAGTTCCAAGTAAAAAAACTCACAAATTTCTGTATAAAGACCATATAGTTCTAAGTTAAAAAAAAAACTTAACAATTTCACTGTAAAGAGCATAACAAAACTTCCAAGTTAAAAAAAACTACGAATTTCTCTCTAAAAACCATCACAAAAGTTCAAAGTTATAAAACTCCCCAATTTCACTATAAAGACCATGACAAATAACTAAAGTTAAAAAGCACACCAATTTCACTATAAAATCATTACCCAAACTCCATGTAAAAACGCTCACATATTTCTCAATAAAGACCATAAGAAAGCTTCTAATTTGAAAAAATTCAACAATATCACTATAAACACCATAACAAAAGTTCAAAGTTAAAAAACTCACAAATTTCACTATAAAAACTTAAGTAAAGTTCCTAGTAAAAAACTTAACTATTTCAATGTAAAAACCATTCCAAAAGTTAGTTGTTAATGAATTCACCAATTTCAAATTGAAAGACCATATCAAAAGTTGGTAGTAAAAAAAACAAACCTATTTCACTATAAAAACCACAACAAAAGTTCTAAGTGTAAAAACTCACCTATTTCTATCCAAAAACCTTAACTAGCGTTCACAAGTAAATAAAAATCCCCCAATTTCACTTTAAAACCATTACAAAAGTTCAAGTGAATAAACTCACCAATTTTACTATAAAGACCATAACAAAAGTTGAAATTTAAAAATCACACCAATTTCTCTCTAAAACCTTGACATAAGTTCAAAGTTATAAAACTACCCAATTTCACTATAAAGACCATAACAAAAGATCATAATTAAAATTATCACGAAGTATACTATAAACTCTAAAACAATATTTACAACTGAAAAAACGCACCAATTTCTCTCTAAAAACCATAACAAAATTTCAAAGTTATAAAACTCTTCGATTTCACTATCAAAACTATTACAAAATTTTCAAGAAAAAAAACTCGCAAATTTCTCTATAAAGACCATAACAAAAGTTCTAAGTTAAAAAAACTCAACAATTTCAATATAAAGACTATAACAAAAGTAACAAGTTAAAAAAACTCACCAATTTCACTATAAAAACCTTAAGAAAAGTTTCTAGTGAAAAACTTAACAATCTCACTGTAAAAACCATTCCAAAAGTTAATTGTTAAAAAATTCATCAATTTCAATCTAACGACCATAACAAAAGTTCAAAATCAAAAAACACACCAATTTCATTATAAAAACCATCATAAAACAAAAGTTCCAAGTGTAAAATCTCACCAATTTATATCTAAACACATTAACAAATATTCAAACAAACAAAAAATCCCCCAAATTCACTATAGAAAACCTTACAAAACTTCCAAGTGAATAAACTCACCTGTTTCACTATAAAGACAATAACAAAAGTTCAAAGTTAAGAACTCGCCATATTCTCTCTAAAACCATAACAAAAGTTCAAAGTTATAAGACTCCAAAATTTCACTATAAAGACCATAACAAAAGATCGGAGTTTAAAAACTCTCCAATTTCACTATAAACTCCATAACAAAATTTACAAGTGAAAAACCTCACCAATTTCTCTATAAAAACCCTAACAAAATTTCAAAGTTATAAAACTCTTCGGTTTCATTAGTGGAAAACTTAACTATTTCACTTTAAAAACCATTCCAAAAGTTAATTGTTAAAAAATTCATCAATTTCAATCTGAACACCATAACAAAAGTTCAAAGTCAAAAAACACACCAATTTCACTATAAAAACCATAAAAAAAAGTTCCAAGTGTAAAATCTCACCAATTTGTATCTAAAAACCTTTACAAAGATTCAAAGTTAAAAAAATCCCCCAATTACAATATAGAAAACCTTACAAATCTTCCAAGTGAATAAACTCACCTATTTCACTATAAAGACTATAACAAAAGTTCAAAGTTAAGAACTCGCCAATTTCTCTATAAAATCATAACAAGAGTTCAAAGTTATAAAACTCCCCAATTTCGCTATAAAGACCATAACAAAAGATCAGAGTTAAAAAAACTCACCAATTTCACTATAAACTCCGTAACAAAATTTACATGTGAAAAACCTCATCAATTTCTCTTTGAAAACCCATTAAAATAGTTCAAAATTATAAAAGTCTCCAATTTCACTATAAAAATCATTACAAAAGTTCCAAGTAAAAAAACTCACAAATTTCTGTATAAAGACCATATAGTTCTAAGTTAAAAAAAAAAACTTAACAATTTCACTGTAAAGAGCATAACAAAACTTCCAAGTTATAAAAAACTACGAATTTCTCTCTAAAAACCATCACAAAAGTTCAAAGTTATAAAACTCCCCAATTTCACTATAAAGACCATGACAAATAACTAAAGTTAAAAAGCACACCAATTTCACTATAAAATCATTACCCAAACTCCATGTAAAAACGCTCACATATTTCTCAATAAAGACCATAAGAAAGCTTCTAATTTGAAAAAATTCAACAATATCACTATAAACACCATAACAAAAGTTCCAAGTTAAAAAACTCACAAATTTCACTATAAAAACTTAAGTAAAGTTCCTAGTAAAAAACTTAACTATTTCAATGTAAAAACCATTCCAAAAGTTAGTTGTTAATGAATTCACCAATTTCAAATTGAAAGACCATATCAAAAGTTGGTAGTAAAAAAAACAAACCTATTTCACTATAAAAACCACAACAAAAGTTCTAAGTGTAAAAACTCACCAATTTCTATCCAAAAACCTTAACTAGCGTTCACAAGTAAATAAAAATCCCCCAATTTCACTTTAAAACCATTACAAAAGTTCAAGTGAATAAACTCACCAATTTCACTATAAAGACCATAACAAAAGTTGAAAGTTAAAAATCACACCAATTTCTCTCTAAAACCTTGACATAAGTTCAAAGTTATAAAACTACCCAATTTCACTATAAAGACCATAACAAAAGATCATAATTAAAAATATCACGAAGTATACTATAAACTCTAAAACAATATTTACAACTGAAAAAACGCACCAATTTCTCTCTAAAAACCATAACAAAATTTCAAAGTTATAAAACTCTTCGATTTCACTATAAAAACTATTACAAAATTTTCAAGAAAAAAAACTCGCAAATTTCTCTATAAAGACCATAACAAAAGTTCTAAGTTAAAAAAACTCAACAATTTCAATATAAAGACTATAACAAAAGTAACAAGTTAAAAAAACTCACCAATTTCACTATAAAAACCTTAAGAAAAGTTTCTAGTGAAAAACTTAACAATCTCACTGTAAAAACCATTCCAAAAGTTAATTGTTAAAAAATTCATCAATTTCAATCTAACGACCATAACAAAAGTTCAAAATCAAAAAACACACCAATTTCATTATAAAAACCATCATAAAACAAAAGTTCCAAGTGTAAAATCTCACCAATTTATATCTAAACACATTAACAAATATTCAAACAAACAAAAAATCCCCCAAATTCACTATAGAAAACCTTACAAAACTTCCAAGTGAATAAACTCACCTGTTTCACTATAAAGACTATAACAAAAGTTCAAAGTTAAGAACTCGCCATATTCTCTCTAAAACCATAACAAAAGTTCAAAGTTATAAGACTCCTAAATTTCACTATAAAGACCATAACAAAAGATCGGAGTTTAAAAACTCTCCAATTTCACTATAAACTCCATAACAAAATTTACAAGTGAAAAACCTCACCAATTTCTCTATAAAAACCCTAACAAAATTTCAAAGTTATAAAACTCTTCGGTTTCATTAGTGGAAAACTTAACTATTTCACTTTAAAAACCATTCCAAAAGTTAATTGTTAAAAAATTCATCAATTTCAATCTGAACACCATAACAAAAGTTCAAAGTCAAAAAACACACCAATTTCACTATAAAAACCATAAAAAAAAGTTCCAAGTGTAAAATCTCACCAATTTGTATCTAAAAACCTTTACAAAGATTCAAAGTTAAAAAAATCCCCCAATTACAATATAGAAAACCTTACAAATCTTCCAAGTGAATAAACTCACCTATTTCACTATAAAGACTATAACAAAAGTTCAAAGTTAAGAACTCGCCAATTTCTCTCTAAAATCATAACAAAAGTTCAAAGTTATAAAACTCCCCAATTTCGCTATAAAGACCATAACAAAAGATCAGAGTTAAAAAAACTCACCAATTTCACTATAAACTCCGTAACAAAATTTACAAGTGAAAAACCTCATCAATTTCTCTTTGAAAACCCATTAAAATAGTTCAAAATTATAAAAGTCTCCAATTTCACTATAAAAATCATTACAAAAGTTCCAAGTAAAAAAACTCACAAATTTCTGTATAAAGACCATATAGTTCTAAGTTAAAAAAAAAACTTAACAATTTCACTGTAAAGAGCATAACAAAACTTCCAAGTTAAAAAAAACTACGAATTTCTCTCTAAAAACCATCACAAAAGTTCAAAGTTATAAAACTCCCCAATTTCACTATAAAGACCATGACAAATAACTAAAGTTAAAAAGCACACCAATTTCACTATAAAATCATTACCCAAACTCCATGTAAAAACGCTCACATATTTCTCAATAAAGACCATAAGAAAGCTTCTAATTTGAAAAAATTCAACAATATCACTATAAACACCATAACAAAAGTTCAAAGTTAAAAAACTCACAAATTTCACTATAAAAACTTAAGTAAAGTTCCTAGTAAAAAACTTAACTATTTCAATGTAAAAACCATTCCAAAAGTTAGTTGTTAATGAATTCACCAATTTCAAATTGAAAGACCATATCAAAAGTTGGTAGTAAAAAAAACAAACCTATTTCACTATAAAAACCACAACAAAAGTTCTAAGTGTAAAAACTCACCTATTTCTATCCAAAAACCTTAACTAGCGTTCACAAGTAAATAAAAATCCCCCAATTTCACTTTAAAACCATTACAAAAGTTCAAGTGAATAAACTCACCAATTTTACTATAAAGACCATAACAAAAGTTGAAATTTAAAAATCACACCAATTTCTCTCTAAAACCTTGACATAAGTTCAAAGTTATAAAACTACCCAATTTCACTATAAAGACCATAACAAAAGATCATAATTAAAATTATCACGAAGTATACTATAAACTCTAAAACAATATTTACAACTGAAAAAACGCACCAATTTCTCTCTAAAAACCATAACAAAATTTCAAAGTTATAAAACTCTTCGATTTCACTATCAAAACTATTACAAAATTTTCAAGAAAAAAAACTCGCAAATTTCTCTATAAAGACCATAACAAAAGTTCTAAGTTAAAAAAACTCAACAATTTCAATATAAAGACTATAACAAAAGTAACAAGTTAAAAAAACTCACCAATTTCACTATAAAAACCTTAAGAAAAGTTTCTAGTGAAAAACTTAACAATCTCACTGTAAAAACCATTCCAAAAGTTAATTGTTAAAAAATTCATCAATTTCAATCTAACGACCATAACAAAAGTTCAAAATCAAAAAACACACCAATTTCATTATAAAAACCATCATAAAACAAAAGTTCCAAGTGTAAAATCTCACCAATTTATATCTAAACACATTAACAAATATTCAAACAAACAAAAAATCCCCCAAATTCACTATAGAAAACCTTACAAAACTTCCAAGTGAATAAACTCACCTGTTTCACTATAAAGACAATAACAAAAGTTCAAAGTTAAGAACTCGCCATATTCTCTCTAAAACCATAACAAAAGTTCAAAGTTATAAGACTCCAAAATTTCACTATAAAGACCATAACAAAAGATCGGAGTTTAAAAACTCTCCAATTTCACTATAAACTCCATAACAAAATTTACAAGTGAAAAACCTCACCAATTTCTCTATAAAAACCCTAACAAAATTTCAAAGTTATAAAACTCTTCGGTTTCATTAGTGGAAAACTTAACTATTTCACTTTAAAAACCATTCCAAAAGTTAATTGTTAAAAAATTCATCAATTTCAATCTGAACACCATAACAAAAGTTCAAAGTCAAAAAACACACCAATTTCACTATAAAAACCATAAAAAAAAGTTCCAAGTGTAAAATCTCACCAATTTGTATCTAAAAACCTTTACAAAGATTCAAAGTTAAAAAAATCCCCCAATTACAATATAGAAAACCTTACAAATCTTCCAAGTGAATAAACTCACCTATTTCACTATAAAGACTATAACAAAAGTTCAAAGTTAAGAACTCGCCAATTTCTCTCTAAAATCATAACAAAAGTTCAAAGTTATAAAACTCCCCAATTTCGCTATAAAGACCATAACAAAAGATCAGAGTTAAAAAAACTCACCAATTTCACTATAAACTCCGTAACAAAATTTACAAGTGAAAAACCTCATCAATTTCTCTTTGAAAACCCATTAAAATAGTTCAAAATTATAAAAGTCTCCAATTTCACTATAAAAATCATTACAAAAGTTCCAAGTAAAAAAACTCACAAATTTCTGTATAAAGACCATATAGTTCTAAGTTAAAAAAAACTTAACAATTTCACTGTAAAGAGCATAACAAAACTTCCAAGTTAAAAAAAACTACGAATTTCTCTCTAAAAACCATCACAAAAGTTCAAAGTTATAAAACTCCCCAATTTCACTATAAAGACCATGACAAATAACTAAAGTTAAAAAGCACACCAATTTCACTATAAAATCATTACCCAAACTCCATGTAAAAACGCTCACATATTTCTCAATAAAGACCATAAGAAAGCTTCTAATTTGAAAAAATTCAACAATATCACTATAAACACCATAACAAAATTTCCAAGTTAAAAAACTCACAAATTTCACTATAAAAACTTAAGTAAAGTTCCTAGTAAAAAACTTAACTATTTCAATTTAAAAACCATTCCAAAAGTTAGTTGTTAATGAATTCACCAATTTCAAATTGAAAGACCATATCAAAAGTTGGTAGTAAAAAAAACAAACCTATTTCACTATAAAAACCACAACAAAAGTTCTAAGTGTAAAAACTCACCTATTTCTATCCAAAAACCTTAACTAGCGTTCACAAGTAAATAAAAATCCCCCAATTTCACTTTAAAACCATTACAAAAGTTCAAGTGAATAAACTCACCAATTTCACTATAAAGACCATAACAAAAGTTGAAAGTTAAAAATCACACCAATTTCTCTCTAAAACCTTGACATAAGTTCAAAGTTATAAAACTACCCAATTTCACTATAAAGACCATAACAAAAGATCATAATTAAAAATATCACGAAGTATACTATAAACTCTAAAACAATATTTACAACTGAAAAAACGCACCAATTTCTCTCTAAAAACCATAACAAAATTTCAAAGTTATAAAACTCTTCGATTTCACTATAAAAACTATTACAAAATTTTCAAGAAAAAAAACTCGCAAATTTCTCTATAAAGACCATAACAAAAGTTCTAAGTTAAAAAAACTCAACAATTTCAATATAAAGACTATAACAAAAGTAACAAGTTAAAAAAACTCACCAATTTCACTATAAAAACCTTAAGAAAAGTTTCTAGTGAAAAACTTAACAATCTCACTGTAAAAACCATTCCAAAAGTTAATTGTTAAAAAATTCATCAATTTCAATCTAACGACCATAACAAAAGTTCAAAATCAAAAAACACACCAATTTCATTATAAAAACCATCATAAAACAAAAGTTCCAAGTGTAAAATCTCACCAATTTATATCTAAACACATTAACAAATATTCAAACCAAAAAAAAATCCCCCAAATTCACTATAGAAAACCTTACAAAACTTCCAAGTGAATAAACTCACCTGTTTCACTATAAAGACTATAACAAAAGTTCAAAGTTAAGAACTCGCCATATTCTCTCTAAAACCATAACAAAAGTTCAAAGTTATAAGACTCCTAAATTTCACTATAAAGACCATAACCAAAGATCGGAGTTTAAAAACTCTCCAATTTCACTATAAACTCCATAACAAAATTTACAAGTGAAAAACCTCACCAATTTCTCTATAAAAACCCTAACAAAATTTCAAAGTTATAAAACTCTTCGGTTTCATTAGTGAAAAACTTAACTATTTCACTTTAAAAACCATTCCAAAAGTTAATTGTTAAAAAATTCATCAATTTCAATCTGAACACCATAACAAAAGTTCAAAGTCAAAAAACACACCAATTTCACTATAAAAACCATAAAAAAAAGTTCCAAGTGTAAAATCTCACCAATTTGTATCTAAAAACCTTTACAAAGATTCAAAGTTAAAAAAATCCCCCAATTACAATATAGAAAACCTTACAAATCTTCCAAGTGAATAAACTCACCTATTTCACTATAAAGACTATAACAAAAGTTCAAAGTTAAGAACTCGCCAATTTCTCTCTAAAATCATAACAAAAGTTCAAAGTTATAAAACTCCCCAATTTCGCTATAAAGACCATAACAAAAGATCAGAGTTAAAAAAACTCACCAATTTCACTATAAACTCCGTAACAAAATTTACAAGTGAAAAACCTCATCAATTTCTCTTTGAAAACCCATTAAAATAGTTCAAAATTATAAAAGTCTCCAATTTCACTATAAAAATCATTACAAAAGTTCCAAGTAAAAAAACTCACAAATTTCTGTATAAAGACCATATAGTTCTAAGTTAAAAAAAAAACTTAACAATTTCACTGTAAAGAGCATAACAAAACTTCCAAGTTAAAAAAAACTACGAATTTCTCTCTAAAAACCATCACAAAAGTTCAAAGTTATAAAACTCCCCAATTTCACTATAAAGACCATGACAAATAACTAAAGTTAAAAAGCACACCAATTTCACTATAAAATCATTACCCAAACTCCATGTAAAAACGCTCACATATTTCTCAATAAAGACCATAAGAAAGCTTCTAATTTGAAAAAATTCAACAATATCACTATAAACACCATAACAAAAGTTCCAAGTTAAAAAACTCACAAATTTCACTATAAAAACTTAAGTAAAGTTCATAGTAAAAAACTTAACTATTTCAATTTAAAAACCATTCCAAAAGTTAGTTGTTAATGAATTCACCAATTTCAAATTGAAAGACCATATCAAAAGTTGGTAGTAAAAAAAACAAACCTATTTCACTATAAAAACCACAACAAAAGTTCTAAGTGTAAAAACTCACCTATTTCTATCCAAAAACCTTAACTGGCGTTCACAAGTAAATAAAAATCCCCCAATTTCACTTTAAAACCATTACAAAAGTTCAAGTGAATAAACTCACCAATTTCACTATAAAGACCATAACAAAAGTTGAAAGTTAAAAATCACACCAATTTCTCTCTAAAACCTTGACATAAGTTCAAAGTTATAAAACTACCCAATTTCACTATAAAGACCATAACAAAAGATCATAATTAAAAATATCACGAAGTATACTATAAACTCTAAAACAATATTTACAACTGAAAAAATGCACCAATTTCTCTCTAAAAACCATAACAAAATTTCAAAGTTATAAAACTCTTCGATTTCACTATAAAAACTATTACAAAATTTTCAAGAAAAAAAACTCGCAAATTTCTCTATAAAGACCATAACAAAAGTTCTAAGTTAAAAAAACTCAACAATTTCAATATAAAGACTATAACAAAAGTAACAAGTTAAAAAAACTCACCAATTTCACAATAAAAACCTTAAGAAAAGTTTCTAGTGAAAAACTTAACAATCTCACTGTAAAAACCATTCTAAAAGTTAATTGTTAAAAAATTCATCAATTTCAATCTAACGACCATAACAAAAGTTCAAAATCAAAAAACACACCAATTTCATTATAAAAACCATCATAAAACAAAAGTTCCAAGTGTAAAATCTCACCAATTTATATCTAAACACATTAACAAATATTCAAACCAAAAAAAAATCCCCCAAATTCACTATAGAAAACCTTACAAAACTTCCTAGTGAATAAACTCACCTGTTTCACTATAAAGACTATAACAAAAGTTCAAAGTTAAGAACTCGCCATATTCTCTCTAAAACCATAACAAAAGTTCAAAGTTATAAGACTCCTAAATTTCACTATAAAGACCATAACAAAAGATCGGAGTTTAAAAACTCTCCAATTTCACTATAAACTCCATAACAAAATTTACAAGTGAAAAACCTCACCAATTTCTCTATAAAAACCCTAACAAAATTTCAAAGTTATAAAACTCTTCGGTTTCATTAGTGAAAAACTTAACTATTTCACTTTAAAAACCATTCCAAAAGTTAATTGTTAAAAAATTCATCAATTTCAATCTGAACACCATAACAAAAGTTCAAAGTAAAAAAACACACCAATTTCACTATAAAAACCATAAAAAAAAGTTCCAAGTGTAAAATCTCACCAATTTGTATCTAAAAACCTTTACAAAGATTCAAAGTTAAAAAAATCCCCCAATTACAATATAGAAAACCTTACAAATCTTCCAAGTGAATAAACTCACCTATTTCACTATAAAGACTATAACAAAAGTTCAAAGTTAAGAACTCGCCAATTTCTCTCTAAAATCATAACAAAAGTTCAAAGTTATAAAACTCCCCAATTTCGCTATAAAGACCATAACAAAAGATCAGAGTTAAAAAAACTCACCAATTTCACTATAAACTCCGTAACAAAATTTACAAGTGAAAAACCTCATCAATTTCTCTTTGAAAACCCATTAAAATAGTTCAAAATTATAAAAGTCTCCAATTTCACTATAAAAATCATTACAAAAGTTCCAAGTAAAAAAACTCACAAATTTCTGTATAAAGACCATATAGTTCTAAGTTAAAAAAAAACTTAACAATTTCACTGTAAAGAGCATAACAAAACTTCCAAGTTAAAAAAAACTACGAATTTCTCTCTAAAAACCATCACAAAAGTTCAAAGTTATAAAACTCCCCAATTTCACTATAAAGACCATGACAAATAACTAAAGTTAAAAAGCACACCAATTTCACTATAAAATCATTACCCAAACTCCATGTAAAAACGCTCACATATTTCTCAATAAAGACCATAAGAAAGCTTCTAATTTGAAAAAATTCAACAATATCACTATAAACACCATAACAAAAGTTCCAAGTTAAAAAACTCACAAATTTCACAATAAAAACTTAAGTAAAGTTCCTAGTAAAAAACTTAACTATTTCAATTTAAAAACCATTCCAAAAGTTAGTTGTTAATGAATTCACCAATTTCAAATTGAAAGACCATATCAAAAGTTGGTAGTAAAAAAAACAAACCTATTTCACTATAAAAACCACAACAAAAGTTCTAAGTGTAAAAACTCACCTATTTCTATCCAAAAACCTTAACTAGCGTTCACAAGTAAATAAAAATCCCCCAATTTCACTTTAAAACCATTACAAAAGTTCAAGTGAATAAACTCACCAATTTCACTATAAAGACCATAACAAAAGTTGAAAGTTAAAAATCACACCAATTTCTCTCTAAAACCTTGACATAAGTTCAAAGTTATAAAACTACCCAATTTCACTATAAAGACCATAACAAAAAATCATAATTAAAAATATCACGAAGTATACTATAAACTCTAAAACAATATTTACAACTGAAAAAACGCACCAATTTCTCTCTAAAAACCATAACAAAATTTCAAAGTTATAAAACTCTTCGATTTCACTATAAAAACTATTACAAAATTTTCAAGAAAAAAAACTCGCAAATTTCTCTATAAAGACCATAACAAAAGTTCTAAGTTAAAAAAACTCAACAATTTCAATATAAAGACTATAACAAAAGTAACAAGTTAAAAAAACTCACCAATTTCACTATAAAAACCTTAAGAAAAGTTTCTAGTGAAAAACTTAACAATCTCACTGTAAAAACCATTCCAAAAGTTAATTGTTAAAAAATTCATCAATTTCAATCTAACGACCATAACAAAAGTTCAAAATCAAAAAACACACCAATTTCATTATAAAAACCATCATAAAACAAAAGTTCCAAGTGTAAAATCTCACCAATTTATATCTAAACACATTAACAAATATTCAAACCAAAAAAAAATCCCCCAAATTCACTATAGAAAACCTTACAAAACTTCCAAGTGAATAAACTCACCTGTTTCACTATAAAGACTATAACAAAAGTTCAAAGTTAAGAACTCGCCATATTCTCTCTAAAACCATAACAAAAGTTCAAAGTTATAAGACTCCTAAATTTCACTATAAAGACCATAACAAAATATCGGAGTTTAAAAACTCTCCAATTTCACTATAAACTCCATAACAAAATTTACAAGTGAAAAACCTCACCAATTTCTCTATAAAAACCCTAACAAAATTTCAAAGTTATAAAACTCTTCGGTTTCATTAGTGGAAAACTTAACTATTTCACTTTAAAAACCATTCCAAAAGTTAATTGTTAAAAAATTCATCAATTTCAATCTGAACACCATTACAAAAGTTCAAAGTCAAAAACACACCAATTTCACTATAAAAACCATAAAAAAAAGTTCCAAGTGTAAAATCTCACCAATTTGTATCTAAAAACCTTAACAAAGATTCAAAGTTAAAAAAATCCCCCAATTACAATATAGAAAACCTTACAAATCTTCCAAGTGAATAAACTCACCTATATCGCTATAAAGACTATAACAAAAGTTTAAAGTTAAGAACTCGCCAATTTCTCTCTAAAATCATAACAAAAGTTCAAAGTTATAAAACTCCCCAATTTCGCTATAAAGACCATAACAAAAGATCAGAGTTAAAAAAACTCACCAATTTCACTATAAACTCCGTAACAAAATTTACAAGTGAAAAACCTCATCAATTTCTCTTTGAAAACCCATTAAAATAGTTCAAAATTATAAAAGTCTCCAATTTCACTATAAAAATCATTACAAAAGTTCCAAGTAAAAAAACTCACAAATTTCTGTATAAAGACCATATAGTTCTAAGTTAAAAAAAAAACTTAACAATTTCACAGTAAAGAGCATAACAAAACTTCCAAGTTAAAAAAAACTACGAATTTCTCTCTAAAAACCATCACAAAAGTTCAAAGTTATAAAACTCCCCAATTTCACTATAAAGACCATGACAAATAACTAAAGTTAAAAAGCACACCAATTTCACTATAAAATCATTACCCAAACTCCATGTAAAAACGCTCACATATTTCTCAATAAAGACCATAAGAAAGCTTCTAATTTGAAAAAATTCAACAATATCACTATAAACACCATAACAAAAGTTCCAAGTTAAAAAACTCACAAATTTCACTATAAAAACTTAAGTAAAGTTCCTAGTAAAAAAACTTAACTATTTCAATGTAAAAACCATTCCAAAAGTTAGTTGTTAATGAATTCACCAATTTCAAATTGAAAGACCATATCAAAAGTTGGTAGTAAAAAAAACAAACCTATTTCACTATAAAAACCACAACAAAAGTTCTAAGTGTAAAAACTCACCTATTTCTATCCAAAAACCTTAACTAGCGTTCACAAGTAAATAAAAATCCCCCAATTTCACTTTAAAACCATTACAAAAGTTCAAGTGAATAAACTCACCAATTTCACTATAAATACCATAACAAAAGTTGAAAGTTAAAAATCACACCAATTTCTCTCTAAAACCTTGACATAAGTTCAAAGTTATAAAACTACCCAATTTCACTATAAAGACCATAACAAAAGATCATAATTAAAAATATCACGAAGTATACTATAAACTCTAAAACAATATTTACAACTGAAAAAACGCACCAATTTCTCTCTAAAAACCATAACAAAATTTCAAAGTTATAAAACTCTTCGATTTCACTATAAAAACTATTAAAAAATTTTCAAGAAAAAAAACTCGCAAATTTCTCTATAAAGACCATAACAAAAGTTCTAAGTTAAAAAAACTCAACAATTTCAATATAAAGACTATAACAAAAGTAACAAGTTAAAAAAACTCACCAATTTCACTATAAAAACCTTAAGAAAAGTTTCTAGTGAAAAACTTAACAATCTCACTGTAAAAACCATTCCAAAAGTTAATTGTTAAAAAATTCATCAATTTCAATCTAACGACCATAACAAAAGTTCAAAATCAAAAAACACACCAATTTCATTATAAAAACCATCATAAAACAAAAGTTCCAAGTGTAAAATCTCACCAATTTATATCTAAACACATTAACAAATATTCAAACCAAAAAAAAATCCCCCAAATTCACTATAGAAAACCTTACAAAACTTCCAAGTGAATAAACTCACCTGTTTCACTATAAAGACTATAACAAAAGTTCAAAGTTAAGAACTCGCCATATTCTCTCTAAAACCATAACAAAAGTTCAAAGTTATAAGACTCCTAAATTTCACTATAAAGACCATAACAAAATATCGGAGTTTAAAAACTCTCCAATTTCACTATAAACTCCATAACAAAATTTACAAGTGAAAAACCTCACCAATTTCTCTATAAAAACCCTAACAAAATTTCAAAGTTATAAAACTCTTCGGTTTCATTAGTGGAAAACTTAACTATTTCACTTTAAAAACCATTCCAAAAGTTAATTGTTAAAAAATTCATCAATTTCAATCTGAACACCATAACAAAAGTTCAAAGTCAAAAACACACCAATTTCACTATAAAAACCATAAAAAAAAGTTCCAAGTGTAAAATCTCACCAATTTGTATCTAAATACCTTAACAAAGATTCAAAGTTAAAAAAATCCCCCAATTACAATATAGAAAACCTTACAAATCTTCCAAGTGAATAAACTCACCTATATCGCTATAAAGACTATAACAAAAGTTTAAAGTTAAGAACTCGCCAATTTCTCTCTAAAATCATAACAAAAGTTCAAAGTTATAAAACTCCCCAATTTCGCTATAAAGACCATAACAAAAGATCAGAGTTAAAAAAACTCACCAATTTCACTATAAACTCCGTAACAAAATTTACAAGTGAAAAACCTCATCAATTTCTCTTTGAAAACCCATTAAAATAGTTCAAAATTATAAAAGTCTCCAATTTCACTATAAAAATCATTACAAAAGTTCCAAGTAAAAAAACTCACAAATTTCTGTATAAAGACCATATAGTTCTAAGTTAAAAAAAAAACTTAACAATTTCACTGTAAAGAGCATAACAAAACTTCCAAGTTAAAAAAAAACTACGAATTTCTCTCTAAAAACCATCACAAAAGTTCAAAGTTATAAAACTCCCCAATTTCACTATAAAGACCATGACAAATAACTAAAGTTAAAAAGCACACCAATTTCACTATAAAATCATTACCCAAACTCCATGTAAAAACGCTCACATATTTCTCAATAAAGACCATAAGAAAGCTTCTAATTTGAAAAAATTCAACAATATCACTATAAACACCATAACAAAAGTTCCAAGTTAAAAAACTCACAAATTTCACTATAAAAACTTAAGTAAAGTTCCTAGTAAAAAAACTTAACTATTTCAATGTAAAAACCATTCCAAAAGTTAGTTGTTAATGAATTCACCAATTTCAAATTGAAAGACCATATCAAAAGTTGGTAGTAAAAAAAACAAACCTATTTCACTATAAAAACCACAACAAAAGTTCTAAGTGTAAAAACTCACCTATTTCTATCCAAAAACCTTAACTAGCGTTCACAAGTAAATAAAAATCCCCCAATTTCACTTTAAAACCATTACAAAAGTTCAAGTGAATAAACTCACCAATTTCACTATAAATACCATAACAAAAGTTGAAAGTTAAAAATCACACCAATTTCTCTCTAAAACCTTGACATAAGTTCAAAGTTATAAAACTACCCAATTTCACTATAAAGACCATAACAAAAGATCATAATTAAAAATATCACGAAGTATACTATAAACTCTAAAACAATATTTACAACTGAAAAAACGCACCAATTTCTCTCTAAAAACCATAACAAAATTTCAAAGTTATAAAACTCTTCGATTTCACTATAAAAACTATTAAAAAATTTTCAAGAAAAAAAACTCGCAAATTTCTCTATAAAGACCATAACAAAAGTTCTAAGTTAAAAAAACTCAACAATTTCAATATAAAGACTATAACAAAAGTAACAAGTTAAAAAAACTCACCAATTTCACTATAAAAACCTTAAGAAAAGTTTCTAGTGAAAAACTTAACAATCTCACTGTAAAAACCATTCCAAAAGTTAATTGTTAAAAAATTCATCAATTTCAATCTAACGACCATAACAAAAGTTCAAAATCAAAAAACACACCAATTTCATTATAAAAACCATCATAAAACAAAAGTTCCAAGTGTAAAATCTCACCAATTTATATCTAAACACATTAACAAATATTCAAACAAAAAAAAAATCCCCCAAATTCACTATAGAAAACCTTACAAAACTTCCAAGTGAATAAACTCACCTGTTTCACTATAAAGACTATAACAAAAGTTCAAAGTTAAGAACTCGCCATATTCTCTCTAAAACCATAACAAAAGTTCAAAGTTATAAGACTCCTAAATTTCACTATAAAGACCATAACAAAATATCGGAGTTTAAAAACTCTCCAATTTCACTATAAACTCCATAACAAAATTTACAAGTGAAAAACCTCACCAATTTCTCTATAAAAACCCTAACAAAATTTCAAAGTTATAAAACTCTTCGGTTTCATTAGTGGAAAACTTAACTATTTCACTTTAAAAACCATTCCAAAAGTTAATTGTTAAAAAATTCATCAATTTCAATCTGAACACCATAACAAAAGTTCAAAGTCAAAAACACACCAATTTCACTATAAAAACCATAAAAAAAAGTTCCAAGTGTAAAATCTCACCAATTTGTATCTAAATACCTTAACAAAGATTCAAAGTTAAAAAAATCCCCCAATTACAATATAGAAAACCTTACAAATCTTCCAAGTGAATAAACTCACCTATATCGCTATAAAGACTATAACAAAAGTTTAAAGTTAAGAACTCGCCAATTTCTCTCTAAAATCATAACAAAAGTTCAAAGTTATAAAACTCCCCAATTTCGCTATAAAGACCATAACAAAAGATCAGAGTTAAAAAAACTCACCAATTTCACTATAAACTCCGTAACAAAATTTACAAGTGAAAAACCTCATCAATTTCTCTTTGAAAACCCATTAAAATAGTTCAAAATTATAAAAGTCTCCAATTTCACTATAAAAATCATTACAAAAGTTCCAAGTAAAAAAACTCACAAATTTCTGTATAAAGACCATATAGTTCTAAGTTAAAAAAAAAACTTAACAATTTCACTGTAAAGAGCATAACAAAACTTCCAAGTTAAAAAAAAACTACGAATTTCTCTCTAAAAACCATCACAAAAGTTCAAAGTTATAAAACTCCCCAATTTCACTATAAAGACCATGACAAATAACTAAAGTTAAAAAGCACACCAATTTCACTATAAAATCATTACCCAAACTCCATGTAAAAACGCTCACATATTTCTCAATAAAGACCATAAGAAAGCTTCTAATTTGAAAAAATTCAACAATATCACTATAAACACCATAACAAAAGTTAATTGTTAAAAAATTCATCAATTTCAATCTGAAACCATCACAAAAGTTCAAAGTCAAAAAACACACCAATTTCACTATAAAAACCATAAAAAAAGTTCCAAGTGTAAAAACTCACCAATTTGTATCTAAAAACCTTAACAACGATTCAAAGTTAAAAAAAATCCCCCAATTACAATATAGAAAACCTTACAAATCTTCCAAGTGAATAAACTCACCTATTTCACTATAAAGACTATAACAACAGTTCAAAGTTAAGAACTCGCCAATTTCTCTCTAAAATCATAACAAAAGTTCAAAGTTATAAAACTCCCCAATTTCGCTATAAACACAATAACAAAAGATCAGAGTTAAAAAACTCACCAATTCACTATAAACACCATAACAAAATTTTCAAGTGAAAAACCTCATCAATTTCTCTCTAAAAACCCATTAAAAAAGTTCAAAATTATAAATGTCTCCAATTTCACTATAAAAATCATTACAAAAGTTCCAAGTAAAAAAACTCAAAAATTTATGTATAAAGACCATAAAGTTCTAAGTTAAAAAAAACTTAACAATTTCATTGTAAAGAGCATAACAAAACTTCCAAGTTAAAAAAAACTACGAATTTCTCTCTAAAAACCATCACAAAAGTTCAAAGTTATAAAACTCCCCAATTTCACTATAAAGACCATGACAAATAAATAAAGTTAAGAAGCACACCAATTTCACTATAAAATCATTACCCAAACTCCATGTAAAAACGCTCACATATTTCTCAGTGAAGACTATAGCAAAACTTCTAACTTGAACAAATTCAACAATATCACTATAAACACCATAACAAATCTTCTAACTTGAAAAAATTCAACAATATCACTATAAACACCATAACAAAAGTTCCAAGTTAAAAAACTCAGAAATTTTACTATAAAAACTTACGTAAAGTTCCTAGTAAAAAACTTAACTATTTCAATGTAAGACCCATTCCAAAAGTTAGTTGTTAATGAATTCACCAATTTCAAATTGAAAGACCATATCAAAAGTTCGAAGTCAAAAAGACACACCTATTTCACTATCAAAACCATAACAAAAGTTCTAAGTGTAAAAACTCAGCAATTTCTATCCAAAAACCTTAACTAGCGTTCACAAGTAAATAAAAATCCCCCAATTTCACTTTATAAACCATTACAAAAGTTCAAGTGAATAAACTCACCAATTTCACTATAAAGACCATAACAAAAGTTCAAAGTTAAAAATCACACCAATTTCTCTCTAAAACCTTAACATAAGTTCAAAGTTATAAAACTACCCAATTTCACTATATAGGCCATAAAAAAAGATCATAATTAAAAAACTCACGAATTATACTATAAACTCTAAAACAATATTTACGACTGAAAAAACACACCGATTTCTCTCTAAAAACCATAACAAAAGTTCAAAGTTATAAAACTCTTCGATTTCACTATAAAAACTATTACAAAATTTCCAAGAAAAAAAACTCACAAATTTCTCTATAAAGACCATAACAAAAGTTCTAAGTTAAAAAACTCAACAATTTCAATATAAACACTATAACAAAAGTAACAAGTTAAAATAACTCACCAATTTCACTATAAAAACCTTAAGAAAAGTTTCTAGTGAAAAACTTAACAATCTCACTGTAAAAACCATTCCAAAAGTTAATTGTTAAAAAATTCATCAATTTCAATCTAACGACCATAACAAAATTTCAAAATCAAAAAACACACCAATTTCATTACAAAAACCATCATAAAACAAAAGTTCCAAGTGTAAAATCTCACCAATTTGTATCTAAACACATTAACAAATATTCAAACCTAAAAAAAATCCCCCAAATTCACTATAGAAAACCTTACAAAACTTCCAAGTGAATAAACTCACCTATTTCACTATAAAGACTATAACAAAAGTTCAAAGTTAAGAACTCGCCATATTCTCTTTAAAACCATAACAAAAGTTCAAAGTTATAAGACTCCTAAATTTCACTATAAAGACCATAACAAAAGATTGGAGTTTAAAAACTCTCCAATTTCACTATAAACTCCATAACAAAATTCACAAGTGAAAAACCTCACCAATTTCTCTCTAAAAACCCTAACAAAATTTCAAAGTTATAAAACTCTTTGGTTTCACTAGTGGAAAACTTAACTATTTCACTTTAAAAACCATTCCAAAAGTTAATTGTTAAAAAATTCATCAATTTCAATCTGAACACCATAAGAAAAGTTAAAAGTCAAAAAACACACCAATTTCACTATAAAAACCATAAAAAAAGTTCCAAGTGTAAAATCTCACCAATTCGTATCTAAAAACCTTAACAAAGATTCAAAATTAAAAAAATCCCCCATTTACAATATAGAAAACCTTACAAATCTTCCAAGTGAATAAACTCACCTATTTCACTATAAAGACTATAACAAAAGTTCAAAGTTAAGAACTCGCCAATTTCTCTATAAAATCATAACAAAAGTTCAAAGTTATAAAACTCCCCAATTTCACTATAAAGACCATAACAAAAGATCAGAGTTAAAAAAAACTCACCAATTTCACTATAAACTCCGTAACAAAATTTACAAGTGAAAAACCTCATCAATTTCTCTTTGAAAACCCATTAAAATAGTTCAAAATTATAAAAGTCTCCAATTTCACTATAAAAATCATTACAAAAGTTCCAAGTAAAAAAACTCAAAAATTTATGTATAAAGACCATAAAGTTCTAAGTTAAAAAAAACTTAACAATTTCATTGTAAAGAGCATAACAAAACTTCCAAGTTAAAAAAAACTACGAATTTCTCTCTAAAAACCATCACAAAAGTTCAAAGTTATAAAACTCCCCAATTTCACTATAAAGACCATGACAAATAAATAAAGTTAAAAAGCACACCAATTTCACTATAAAATCATTACCCAAACTCCATGTAAAAACGCTCACATATTTCCCAATAAAGACCATAACAAAACTTCTAATTTGAAAAAATTCAACAATATCACTATAAACACAATAACAATAGTTCCAAGTTAAAAAAGTCACAAATTTCACTATAAAAACTTAAGTAAAGTTCCTAGTAAAAAACTTAACTATTTAAATGTAAAAACCATTCCAAAAGTTAGTTGTTAATGAATTCACCAATTTCAAATTGAAAGACCATATCAAAAGTTCGAAGTCAAAAAAACAAACCTATTTCACTATAAAAACCATAACAAAATTTCTAAGTGTAAAAACTCACCTATTTCTATCCAAAAACCTTAACTAGCATTCACAAGTAAATAAAAATTCCCCAATTTCACTTTAAAACCATTACAAAAGTTCAAGTGAATAAACTCACCAATTTCACTATAAAGCCCATAACAAAAGTTCAAAGTTAAAAATCACACCGATTTCTCTCTAAAACCTTGACATAAGTTCAAAGTTATAAAACTATCCAATTTCAATATAAAGACCATAACAAAAGATCATAATTAAAAATATCACGAAGTATACTATAAACTCTAAAACAATATTTACAACTGAAAAAACGCACCAATTTCTCTCTAAAAACCATAACAAAATTTCAAAGTTATAAAACTCTTCGATTTCACTATAAAAACTATTACAAAATTTCCAAGAAAAAAAACTCACAAATTTCTCTATAAAGACCATAACAAAAGTTCTAAGTTAAAAAAACTCAACAATTTCAATATAAAGACTATAACAAAAGTAACAAGTTAAAAAACTCACCAATTTCACTATAAAAACCTTAAGAAAAGTTTCTAGTGAAAAACTTAACAATCTCACTATACAAACCATTCCAAAAGTTAATTGTTAAAAAATTCATCAATTTCAATCTAACGACAATAATAAAAGTTCAAAATCAAAAAACACACTAATTTCATTATAAAAACCATAAAACAAAAGTTCCAAGTGTAAAATCTCACCAATTTGTATGTAAACACATTAACAAATATTCAAACCTAAAAAAAAATCCCCCAAATTCACTATAGAAAACCTTACAAAACTTCCAAGTGAGTAAACTCACCTGTTTCACTATATAGACTATAACAAAAGTTCAAAGTTAAGAACTCGCCATATTCTCTCTAAAACCATAACAAAAATTTAAAGTTATAAAACTCCTAAATTTCACTATAAAGACCATAACAAAGGATTGGAGGTTAAAAACTCTCCAATTTCACTATAAACTCCATAACAAAATTTACAAGTGAAAATCCTCACTAATTTCTCTCTAAAAACCCTAACAAAATTTCAAAGCTATAAAACTCTTCGGTTTCACTAGTGCAAAACTTAACTATTTCACTTTAAAAACCATTCCAAAAGTTAATTGATAAAAAATTCATCAATTTCAATCTGAACACCATAACAAAAGTTCAAAGTAAAAAAACAATCCAATTTCACTATAAAAACCATAAAAAAAGTTCCAAGTGTAAAATCTCACAAATTTGTATCTAAAACCCTTAACAAAGATTCAAAGTTTAAAAAATCCCCCAATTTCAATATAGAAAACCTTACAAAATCTTCCAAGTGAATAAACTCACCTATTTCACTATAAAGAATATAACAAAAGTTCAAAGTTAAGAACTCGCCAATTTCTCTCTAAAATCATAACAAAAGTTCGAAGTTATAAAACTCCCCAATTTCGCTATAAAGACCATATCAAAAGATCACAGTTAAAAAAACTCACCAATTTCACTATAAACTCCGTAACAAAATTTACAAGTGAAAAAACTCTCAATTTCTCTCTGAAAACCCATTAAAATAGTTCAAAATAATTACAAAAGTTCCAAGTAAAAAAACTCACAAATTTCTGTATAAAGACCATAAAGTTCTAAGTTAAAAAAAAACTCAACAATTTCACTGTAAATAGCATAACAAAACTTCCAAGTTAAAAAAAACTACGAATTTCTCTCTAAAAACCTTCACAAAAGTTCAAAGTTATAAAACTCCCCAATTTCACTATAAAGACCATGACAAATAAATAAAGTCAAACAGCACAACAATTTCACTATAAAGTCATTACCCAAAATCCATGTAAAAATGCTCACATATTTCTCAATAAAGACCATAACAAATCTTCTAACTTGAAAAAATTCAACAATATCACTATAAACACCATAACAAAAGTTCCAAGTTAAAAAACTCACAAATTTCACTATAAAAACTTAAGCATAGTTCCTAGTAAAAAACTTAACTATTTCATTGTAAAATCATTCCAAAAGTTTGTTGCTAAAGAATTCACCAATTTCAAATTGAAAGACCATATCAAAATTTCGAAGTCAAAAAAACACACCTATTTCACTATAAAAACCATAACAAAAATTCTGAGTGTAAAAACTCACCAATTTCTATCCAAAAACCTTAACTAGCGTTCACAAGTAAATAAAAATCACCCAACTTCACTTTAAAAACGATTACAAAAGTTCAAGTGAATAAACTCACCAATTTCACGATAAAGACCATAACAAAAGTTCAAAGTTTAAAAACACACCAATTTCTCT
The DNA here is from genome assembly GCA_963859935.3 of Lathyrus sativus. Lineage (NCBI taxonomy): Eukaryota > Viridiplantae > Streptophyta > Magnoliopsida > Fabales > Fabaceae > Lathyrus > Lathyrus sativus. The sequence continues at coordinate 7,194 of CAWUDS030000850.1, read as the reverse complement.
CTAAAACCTTAGCATAAGTTCAAAGTTATTAAACTACCCAATTTCACTATAAAGACCATAACAAAAGTTCATAGTTAAAAATCACACCAATTTCTCTCTAAAATCTTAACATAAGTTCAAAGTTATAAAACTACCCAATTTCACTATAAAGACCATAACAAAAGATCATAATTAAAAAACTCACGAATTATACTATAAACTCTAAAACAATATTTACAACTGAAAAAACGCACCAATTTCTCTCTAAAAACCATAACAAAATTTCAAATTTATAAAACTCTTCGATTTCACTATAAAAACTATTACAAAATTTCCAAGAAAAAAAAACTCACAAATTTCTCTATAAAGACCATAACAAAAGTTCTAAGTTAATAAAAACTCAACAATTTCAATATAAACACTATAACAAAAGTAACAAGTTAAAACAACTCACCAATTTCACTATAAAAACCTTAAGAAAAGTTTCTAGTGAAAAACTTAACAATCTCACTGTAAAAACCATTCCAAAAGTTAATTGTTAAAAAAATCATCAATTTCAATCTAACGACCATAACAAAAGTTCAAAATCAAAAAACACACCAATTTCATTATAAAAACCATAAAACAAAAGTTCCCATTGTAAAATCTCACCAATTTGTATCTAAAAACATTAACAAATATTCAAACCTAAAAAAAAATCCCCCAAATTCACTATAGAAAACCTTACAAAACTTCCAAGTGAATAAACTCACCTGTTTCACTATAAAGACTATAACAAAAGTTCAAAGTTAAGAACTCGCCATATTCTCTCTAAAACCATAACAAAAGTTCAAAGTTATAAAACTCCTAAATTTCACTATAAAGACCATAACAAAAGATCGGAGTTTAAAAACTCTCCAATTTCACTATAAACTCCATAACAAAATTTACAAGTGAAAACCATAAAAACCACGCCAATTTCACTATAAAAACCATAAAAGAAAAAGTTCCAAGTGTAAATTCTCACCAATTTGTATCTAAAAACATTAACAAATATTCAAACTTAAAAAAAAACCCCCAAATTCACTATAGAAAACCTTAATAAACATCCAAGTGAATAAACTCATTCAAAGTTAAAGGAAATCCCGCAATTACAATATAAAAAACCATACAAAACTTCCATGTGAACAAACTCACCTATTTCACTATAAAGACTATAACAAAAGTTTAAAGTTAAGAACTCGCCAATTTCTCTCCAAAACCATAACAAAAGTCAAATGTTATAAAACTCCCCAATTTCACCACAAAAACCATAACAAAAGTTCGGAGTTAAAAAAACTCACCAATTTCACTATAAACTCCAAATCAAAATTTACAAGAGACAAACCTCGCCAATTTCTCTCTAAAACCCATCAAAAAAGTTCAAAGTTATAAAAGTCTCCAATTTCACTATAAAAATCATTACAAAAGTTCCAAGTAAAAAAACTCACAAATTTCTGTATAAAGACCATAAAGTTCTAAGTTAAAAAAAACTCAACAATTTCACTATAAAGAGCACAACAAAAGTTCCAAGTTAAAAAAACACACCAATTTCTCTCTAAAAAACATAAAAATGGTCAAAGTTATAAAACTCCCCAATTTCACTAAAAAGACCATAACAAAAAATCAAAGTGAAGAAAACTCACTAATTTTACTATAAAATAATTACACAGACTCCATGTAAAAAAGCACACAAATTTCTCTATAAAGACCATAACAAAAGTTCTAACTTTAAAAATTTCAACAGTATCACTATAAAGACCACAACAAAAGTTCCAAGTTAAAAAAACTCACAAATTTCACTATAAATACTTAAGAAAAGTTCCTAGCAAAAAAACATAACTATTACACTGTAAAAACCATTCCAACAGTTAATTGTTAAAATATTCACCAATTTCAATCTAAAGACCATATCAAAGGTTCAAAGTCAAAAAACACAACAATTTCACAATAAAAACCATAACAAAAGTTCCAAGTGTATAAAATCACCAATTTCTATCTAAAAACCTTAACTAATGTTCAAAGTTAAATAAAAATTCCCCAATTTCACTATAAAAACCATTACAGAAGTTCCAAGGGAATAAACTCACCCATATCACTACAAAGACCATAAGAAAAGTTCAAAGTTAAAAAACACACCAATTTCTCTCTAAAACCCTAACAAAAGTTCAGAGTTATAAAACTACCCAATTACACTATAAAGACCATAACAAAAGATTAGAATTAAAAAACTCACGAATTATACTATAAACTACAAAACAAAATTTACAACTGAAAGAACGCACCAATTTCTCTCTAAAAACCATAACAAAATTCAAAGTTATAAAACTCTTCGATTTCACTATAAAAATTATTACAAAATTTCCATGTATATAAAGCTCACGAATTTCTCTATAAAGGCCATAATCAAAGTTCTAACTTAAAAAATTTCAACGATTTCACTATAAAGACCATAACAAAAGTTCCAAGTTAAAAAAACTCACCAATTTTACTATAAAAACTTAAGAGAAGTTTCTAGTGAAAAACTTAACTATTTCACTGTAATAACCATTCCAAAAGTTATTTGTTAAAAAAATCATCAATTTCAATCTAAAGACCATAACAAAAGTTTAAAGTAAAAAAACACACAAATTTCACTATAAAAACCATAAATAAAAAGTTCCAAGTGTAAAATCTCACCAATTTGTATCTAAAAACCTTAACAAATATTCAAAGTTAAAGGAAATCCCCCAATTACAATATAAAAAACCATACAAAACTTCCAAGTGAATAAACTCACCTATTTCACTATAAAGACTATAACAAAAGTTTAAAGTTAAGAACTCGCCAATTTCTCTCCAAAACCATAACAAAAGTCAAATGTTATAAAACTCCCCAATTTCACCACAAAAACCATAACAAAAGTTCGGAGTTAAAAAAACTCACCAATTTCACTATAAACTCCAAATCAAAATTTACAAGAGACAAACCTCACCAATTTCTCTCTAAAACCCATCAAAAAAGTTCAAAGTTATAAAAGTCTCCAATTTCACTATAAAAATCATTACAAAAGTTCCAAGTAAAAAAACTCACAAATTTCTGTATAAAGACCATAAAGTTCTAAGTTAAAAAAAACTCAACAATTTCACTATAAAGAGCACAACAAAAGTTCCAAGTTAAAAAAACACACCAATTTCTCTCTAAAAAACATAAAAATGGTCAAAGTTATAAAACTCCCCAATTTCACTAAAAAGACCATAACAAAAAATCAAAGTGAAGAAAACTCACTAATTTTACTATAAAATAATTACACAGACTCCATGTAAAAAAGCACACAAATTTCTCTATAAAGACCACAACAAAAGTTCTAACTTTAAAAATTTCAACAGTATCACTATAAAGACCACAACAAAAGTTCCAAGTTAAAAAAACTCACAAATTTCACTATAAATACTTAAGAAAAGTTCCTAGCAAAAAAACATAACTATTACACTGTAAAAACCATTCCAACAGTTAATTGTTAAAATATTCACCAATTTCAATCTAAAGACCATATCAAAGGTTCAAAGTCAAAAAACACAACAATTTCACAATAAAAACCATAACAAAAGTTCCAAGTGTATAAAATCACCAATTTCTATCTAAAAACCTTAACTAATGTTCAAAGTTAAATAAAAATTCCCCAATTTCACTATAAAAACCATTACAAAAGTTCCAAGGGAATAAACTCACCCATATCACTACAAAGACCATAAGAAAAGTTCAAAGTTAAAAAACACACCAATTTCTCTCTAAAACCCTAACAAAAGTTCAGAGTTATAAAACTACCCAATTACACTATAAAGACCATAACAAAAGATTAGAATTAAAAAACTCACGAATTATACTATAAACTACAAAACAAAATTTACAACTGAAAGAACGCACCAATTTCTCTCTAAAAACCATAACAAAATTCAAAGTTATAAAACTCTTCGATTTCACTATAAAAATTATTACAAAATTTCCATGTATGAAAGCTCACGAATTTCTCTATAAAGACCATAATAAAAGTTCTAACTTAAAATATTTCAACGATTTCACTATAAAGACCATAACAAAAGTTCCAAGTTAAAAAAACTCACCAATTTTACTATAAAAACTTAAGAGAAGTTTCTAGTGAAAAACTTAACTATTTCACTGTAAAAATCATTCCAAAAGTTATTTGTTAAAAAAATCATCAATTTCAATCTAAAGACCATAACAAAAGTTTAAAGTAAAAAAACACACAAATTTCACTATAAAAACCATAAATAAAAAGTTCCAAGTGTAAAATCTCACCAATTTGTATCTAAAAACCTTAACAAATATTCAAAGTTAAAGGAAATCCCCCAATTACAATATAAAAAACTATACAAAACTTCCAAGTGAATAAACTCACCTATTTCACTATAAAGACTATAACAAAAGTTTAAAGTTAAGAACTCGCCAATTTCTCTCCAAAACCATAACAAAAGTCAAATGTTATAAAACTCCCCAATTTCACCACAAAAACCATAACAAAAGTTCGGAGTTAAAAAAACTCACCAATTTCACTATAAACTCCAAATCAAAATTTACAAGAGACAAACCTCGCCAATTTCTCTCTAAAACCCATCAAAAAAGTTCAAAGTTATAAAAGTCTCCAATTTCACTATAAAAATCATTACAAAAGTTCCAAGTAAAAAAACTCACAAATTTCTGTATAAAGACCATAAAGTTCTAAGTTAAAAAAAACTCAACAATTTCACTATAAAGAGCACAACAAAAGTTCCAAGTTAAAAAAACACACCAATTTCTCTCTAAAAAACATAAAAATGGTCAAATTTATAAAACTCCCCAATTTCACTAAAAAGACCATAACAAAAAATCAAAGTGAAGAAAACTCACTAATTTTACTATAAAATAATTACACAGACTCCATGTACAAAAGCACACAAATTTCTCTATAAAGACCACAACAAAAGTTCTAACTTTAAAAATTTCAACAGTATCACTATAAAGACCACAACAAAAGTTCCAAGTTAAAAAAACTCACAAATTTCACTATAAATACTTAAGAAAAGTTCCTAGCAAAAAAACATAACTATTACACTGTAAAAACCATTCCAACAGTTAATTGTTAAAATATTCACCAATTTCAATCTAAAGACCATATCAAAGGTTCAAAGTCAAAAAACACAACAATTTCACAATAAAAACCATAACAAAAGTTCCAAGTGTATAAAATCACCAATTTCTATCTAAAAACCTTAACTAATGTTCAAAGTTAAATAAAAATTCCCCAATTTCACTATAAAAACCATTACAAAAGTTCCAAGGGAATAAACTCACCCATATCACTACAAAGACCATAAGAAAAGTTCAAAGTTAAAAAACACACCAATTTCTCTCTAAAACCCTAACAAAAGTTCAGAGTTATAAAACTACCCAATTACACTATAAAGACCATAACAAAAGATTAGAATTAAAAAACTCACGAATTATACTATAAACTACAAAACAAAATTTACAACTGAAAGAACGCACCAATTTCTCTCTAAAAACCATAACAAAATTCAAAGTTATAAAACTCTTCGATTTCACTATAAAAATTATTACAAAATTTCCATGTATGAAAGCTCACGAATTTCTCTATAAAGACCATAATAAAAGTTCTAACTTAAAATATTTCAACGATTTCACTATAAAGACCATAACAAAAGTTCCAAGTTAAAAAAACTCACCAATTTTACTATAAAAACTTAAGAGAAGTTTCTAGTGAAAAACTTAACTATTTCACTGTAAAAATCATTCCAAAAGTTATTTGTTAAAAAAATCATCAATTTCAATCTAAAGACCATAACAAAAGTTTAAAGTAAAAAAACACACAAATTTCACTATAAAAACCATAAATAAAAAGTTCCAAGTGTAAAATCTCACCAATTTGTATCTAAAAACCTTAACAAATATTCAAAGTTAAAGGAAATCCCCCAATTACAATATAAAAAACTATACAAAACTTCCAAGTGAATAAACTCACCTATTTCACTATAAAGACTATAACAAAAGTTTAAAGTTAAGAACTCGCCAATTTCTCTCCAAAACCATAACAAAAGTCAAATGTTATAAAACTCCCCAATTTCACCACAAAAACCATAACAAAAGTTCGGAGTTAAAAAAACTCACCAATTTCACTATAAACTCCAAATCAAAATTTACAAGAGACAAACCTCGCCAATTTCTCTCTAAAACCCATCAAAAAAGTTCAAAGTTATAAAAGTCTCCAATTTCACTATAAAAATCATTACAAAAGTTCCAAGTAAAAAAACTCACAAATTTCTGTATAAAGAACATAAAGTTCTAAGTTAAAAAAAACTCAACAATTTCACTATAAAGAGCACAACAAAAGTTCCAAGTTAAAAAAACACACCAATTTCTCTCTAAAAAACATAAAAATGGTCAAATTTATAAAACTCCCCAATTTCACTAAAAAGACCATAACAAAAAATCAAAGTGAAGAAAACTCACTAATTTTACTATAAAATAATTACACAGACTCCATGTAAAAAAGCACACAAATTTCTCTATAAAGACCACAACAAAAGTTCTAACTTTAAAAATTTCAACAGTATCACTATAAAGACCATAACAAAAGTTCCAAGTTAAAAAAAACTCACAAATTTCACTATAAATACTTAAGAAAAGTTCCTAGTAAAAAACATAACTATTACACTGTAAAAACCATTCCAACAGTTAATTGTTAAAATATTCACCAATTTCAATCTAAAGACCATATCAAAGGTTCAAAGTCAAAAAACACAACAATTTCACAATAAAAACCATAACAAAAGTTCCAAGTGTATAAAATCACCAATTTCTATCTAAAAACCTTAACTAATGTTCAAAGTTAAATAAAAATTCCCCAATTTCACTATAAAAACCATTACAAAAGTTCCAAGGGAATAAACTCACCCATATCACTACAAAGACCATAACAAAAGTTCAAAGTTAAAAAACACACCAATTTCTCTCTAAAACCCTAACAAAAGTTCAGAGTTATAAAACTACCCAATTACACTATAAAGACCATAACAAAAGATTAGAATTAAAAAAAATCACGAATTATACTATAAACTACAAAACAAAATTTACAACTGAAAGAACGCACCAATTTCTCTCTAAAAACCATAACAAAATTCAAAGTTATAAAACTCTTCG
>CAWUDS030000849.1:0-50949 GCA_963859935.3 Lathyrus sativus | reverse complement strand
CATTAATGTCAGATTGTGCAATAGTGGTTGTCCAATCCTCCTTTAGGTGGTAATGGTCGGTGTGTGTTTCACTCCGTGATCCTTTTGGTGGGGGTCTTTCATAGTCATTAATGTCAGATTGTGCGATAGTGTTTGTCCTATCATTCTTTAGGTGGTAGTAGCCGGTGTGAGTTTCGCTCCGTCATCCTTTTGGTGGGGGGTCTGTCATAGTCATTAATGTCAGATTGTGCGATAGTGTTTGTCCTATCATCCTTTGAGTGGTAGTGGCCGGTGTGAGTTTCGCTCTGTCATCTTTTTGGTGAGGGGTCTGTCATAGTCATTAATGTCAGATTGTGCGATAGTGTTTGTCCTATCATCGTTTTGCTGGTAGTGGCTGGTGTGAGTTTCATTTCGTCATCCTTTTGGTGGAGGGTCTGTCATAGTCATTAATGTCAGATTGTGCGATAGTGTTTGTCCTATCATCGTTTTGGTGGTAGTGGCCGGTGTGATTGTTGCTCCATCATCCTTTTGGTGCGGGGTCTGTCATAGTCATTAATATCAGATTGTGCGATAGTGTTTGTCCTATCATCCTTTTGGTGGTAGTGGCTGGTGTGAGTTTCGTTCCGTCATCCTTTTGGTGGAGGGTCTGCCATAGTCATTAATGTCAGATTGTGCGATAGTGTTTGTCCTATCATCGTTTGGGTGGTAGTGGCCGGTGTGAGTGTCGCTCCATCATCCTTTTGGTGGGGGGTCTGTCATAGTCATTAATGTCAAATTGTGCGATAGTGTTTGTCCTCTCATCGTTTTGGTGGTGGTGGCCGGTGTGAGTGTCGCTACGTCATCCTTTTGGTGGGTCATCTGTCATATTCATAAATGTCAGATTATGCGATAGTGTTTGTCCTAACATCCTTTTGGTGGTAGTGGCCGATATGTGTTTCGCTCCGTCATCCTTTTGATGGGGGGTCTGTCATAGTCATTAATGTCATATTGTGCGATAGTGTTTCTCCTATCATCCTTTTGGTGGTAGTGGCCGGTGTGAGTTTCACTCCAGCATCCTTTTGGTGGGGGGTCTGTCATAGTCATTAATGTCAGATTGTGCAATAGTGGTTGTCTAATCCTCCTTTAGGTGGTAATGGCCGGTGTGCGTTTCACTCCGTGATCCTTTTGGTGGGGGTCTTTCATAGTCATTAATGTCAGATTGTGCGATAGTGTTTGTCCTATCATTCTTTAGGTGGTAGTGGCCGGTGTAAGTTTCGCTCCGTCATCCTTTTGGTGGGGGGTCTTTCATAGTCTTTAATGTCAGATTGTGCGATAGTGTTTGTCCTATCATTCTTTAGGTGGTAGTGACCGGTGTGAGTTTCGCTCCGTCATCCTTTTGGTGGGGGGTCTGTCATAGTCATTAATGTCAGATTGTGCGATAGTGTTTATCCTATCATCCTTTGAGTGGTAGTGGCCGGTGTGAGTTTTGCTCTGTCATCTTTTTGGTGGGGGGTCTGTCATAGTCATTAATGTCAGATTGTGCGATAGTGTTTGTCCTATCATCATTTTGTTGGTAGTGGCCTGTGTGAGTGTCGCTACGTCATCCTTTTGGTGGGGGGTCGGTCATAGTCGTTAATGTCAAATTGTGCGATAGTGTTTGTCCTCTTATCCTTTTGGTGGTAGTGGCCAGTGTGAGTTTCGCTCCGTCATCCTTTTGGTGGAAGGTCTGTCATAGTCATTAATGTCACATTGTGCGATAGTGTTTATCCTATCATCATTTTGGTGGTAGTGGCTGGTATGAGTTTCGATCCGTCATCCTTTTGGTGGAGGGTCTGTCATAGTCATTAATGTCAGATTGTGCGATAGTGTTTGTCCTATCATCGTTTTGGTGGTAGTGGCCGGTGTGATTGTCGCTGCATCATCCTTTTGGCGGGGGGTCTGTCAGAGTCATTAATGTCAGATTATGTGATAGTGTTTGTCCTATCATCCTTTTGGTGGTAGTGGCTGGTGTGAGTTTCGTTCTGTCATCCTTTTGGTGGAGGGTCTGTCATAGTCATTAATGTCAGATTGTGCGATAGTGTTTGTCCTATCATCGTTTTGGTGGTAGTGGCCGGTGTAAATGTCGCTCCATCATCCTTTTGGTGGGGGATCTGTCATAGTCATTAATGTCAAATTGTGCGATAGTGTTTGTCCTCTCATCGTTTTGGTGGTAGTGGCCGATGTGAGTGTCGCTACGTCATCCTTTTGGTGGGTGGTCTGTCATATTCTTAAATGTCAGATTGTGCGATAGTGTTTGTCCTAACATCCTTTTGGTGGTAGTGGCCGATATGCGTTTCGCTCCGTCATCCTTTTGATGGGGGCTCTGTCGTAGTCATTATTGTCATATTGTACGATAGTGTTTGTCCTATCATCCTTTTGGTGGTATTGGCCGGTGTGAGTTTCACTCCATCATCCTTTTGGTGGGGGGTCTGTCATAGTCATTAATGTCAGATTGTGCAATAGTGGTTGTCCAATCCTCCTTTAGGTGGTAATGGTCGGTGTGTGTTTCACTCCGTGATCCTTTTGGTGGGGGGTCTTTCATAGTCATTAATGTCAGATTGTGCGATAGTGTTTGTCCTATCATTCTTTAGGTGGTAGTGGCCGGTGTGAGTTTCGCTCCGTCATCCTTTTGGTGGGGGGTCTTTCATAGTCTTTAATGTCAGATTGTGCGATAGTGTTTGTCCTATCATTCTTTAGGTGTTAGTGACCGGTGTGAGTTTCGCTCCATCATCCTTTTGGTGGGGGGTCTGTCATAGTCATTAATGTCAGATTGTGCGATAGTGTTTATCCTATCATCCTTTGAGTGGTAGTGGCCGGTGTGAGTTTCGCTTTGTCATCCTTTTGGTGGGGGGTCTGTCATAGTCATTAATGTCAGATTGTGCGATAGTGTTTGTCCTATCATCGTTTTCCTGGTAGTGGCCAATGTGAGTGTCGCTACGTCATCCTTTTGGTGGGGGGTCTGTCATAGTCGTTAATGTCAAATTGTGCGATAGTGTTTGTCCTCTTATCCTTTTGGTGGTAGTGGCCGGTGTGAGTTTCGCTCTGTCATCCTTTTGGTGGGGGGTCTTTTTCGTAGTCATTAATGTCACATTGTGCAATAGTGGTTGTCTTATCATCCTTTTGGTGGTAGTGGCTGGTGTGAGTTTCGTTCCGTCATCCTTTTGGTGGAGGGTGTGTCATAGTCATTAATGTCAGATTGTACGATAGTTTTTGTCCTATCATCGTTTTGGTGGTAGTGGCCGGTGTGAGTGTCGCTCCATCATCCTTTTGGTAGGGGGTCTGTCATAGTCATTAATGTCAGATTGTGCGATAGTGTTTGTCCTATCATCCTTTTGGTGGTAGTGGCTGGTGTGAGTTTCGTTCTGTCATCCTTTTGGTGGAGGGTCTGTCATAGTTATTAATGTCAGATTGTGCGATAGTGTTTGTCCTTTCATCGTTTTGGTGGTAGTGGCCGGTGTGAGTGTCGCTCCATCATCCTTTTGGTGGGGGGTCAGTCATAGTCATTAATGTCAAATTGTGCGATAGTGTTTGTCCTCTCATCGTTTTGGTGGTAGTGGCCGGTGTGAGTGTCGCTACGTCATCCTTTTGGTGGGTGGTCTGTCATATTCATAAATTTCAGATTGTGCGATAGTGTTTGTCCTAACATCCTTTTGGTGGTAGTGGCCGATATGCGTTTCGCTCCGTCATCCTTTTGATGGGGGGTCTGTCATAGTCATTAATGTCATATTGCGGGATAGTGTTTGTCCTATCATCCTTTTGGTGGTAGTGGCCAGTGTGAGTTTCACTCCATCATCCTTTTGGTGGGGGGGTCTGTCAGAGTCATTAATGTCAGATTGTGCAATAGTGGTTGTCCAATCCTCCTTTAGGTGGTAATGGCCGGTGTGTGTTTCACTCTGTGATCCTTTTGGTGGGGGGTCTGTCATAGTCATTAATGTCAGATTGTGCGATAGTGTTTATCTTATCATCCTTTGAGTGGTAGTGGCCGGTGTGAGTTTCGCTCTGTCATCCTTTTGGTGGGGGTCTGTCATAGTCATTAATGTCAGATTGTGCAATAGTGTTTGTACGATCATCGTTTTGCTGGTAGTGGCCTGTGTGAGTGTCGCTACGTCATCCTTTTGGTGGGGGGTCTGTCATAGTCGTTAATGTCAAATTGTGCGATAGTGTTTATCCTCTTATCCTTTTGGTGGTAGTGGCCGGTGTGAGTTTCGCTTCGTCATCCTTTTGGTGGATGGTCTGTCATAGTCATTAATGGCACATTGTGCGATAGTGTTTGTCCTATCATCCTTTTGGTGGTAGTGGCTGGTGTGAGTTTCGTTCCGTCATCCTTTTGGTGGAGGGTCTGTCATAGTCATTAATGTCAGATTGTGCGATAGTGTTTGTCCTATCATCGTTTTGGTGGTAGTGGCCGGTGTGAGTGTCGCTCCATCATCCTTTTGGTAGGGGTCTGTCATAGTCATTAATGTCAAATTGTGCGATAGTGTTTGTGCTATCATCCTTTTGGTGGTAGTGGCTGGTGTGAGTTTCGTTCCGTCAACCTTTTGGTGGAGGGTCTGTCATAGTCATTAATGTCAGATTGTGCGATAGTGTTTGTCCTATCATCGTTTTGGTGGTAGTGGCCGGTGTGAGTGTCGCTCCATCATCCTTTTGGTGGGGGGTCTGTCATAGTCATTAATGTCAAATTGTGCGATAGTGTTTGTCCTCTCATCGTTTTGGTGGTAGTGGCCGGTGTGAGTGTCGCTACGTCATCCTTTTGGTGGGTGGTCTGTCATATTCATAAATGTCATATTGTGCGATAGTGTTTGTCCTAACATCCATTTGGTGGTAGTGGCCGATATGCGTTTCGCTCCGTCATCCTTTTGATGGGGGGTCTGTCATAGTAATTAATGTCATACTGTGCGATAGTGTTTGTCCTATTATCCTTTTGGTGGTAGTGGCCGGTGTGAGTTTCACTCCATCATCCTTTTGGTGGGGGGTCTGTCATAGTCATTAATGTCAGATTGTGCAATAGTGGTTGTCCAATCTTCCTTTAGGTGGTAATGGCTGGTGTGTGTTTTACTCCGTGATCCTTTTGGTGGAGGGTCTTTCATAGTCATTAATGGCAGATTGTGCGATAGTGTTTGTCCTATCATTCTTTAGGTGGTAGTGGCCGGTGTGAGTTTCGCTCCGTCATCCTTTTGGTGGGGGGTCTTTCATAGCCTTTAATGTCAGATTGTGCGATAGTGTTTGTCCTATCATTCTTTAGGTGGTAGTGACCGGTGTGAGTTTCGCTCCGTCATCCTTTTAGTGGGGAGTCTATCATAGTCATTAATGTCAGATTGTGAGATAGTATTTATCCTATCATCCTTTGAGTGGTAGTGGCCGGTGTGAGTTTTGCTCTGTCATCCTTTTGGTGGGGGGGTCTGTCATAGTTATTAATGTCAGATTCTGCGATAGTGTTTGTCCTATCATCGTTTTGCTGGTAGTGGCCTGTGTGAGTGTCTCTACGTCATCCTTATGGTGGGGGGGTCTGTCATAGTCATTAATGTCAAATTGTGCGATAGTGTTTGTCCTCTTATCCTTTTGGTGGTAGTGGCCGGTGTGAGTTTCGCTCCGTCATCCTTTTGGTGGAGGGTCTGTCATAGTCATTAATGTCACATTGTGCGATAGTGTTTGTCCTATCATCCTTTTGGTGGTAGTGGCTGGTGTGAGTTTCGTTCCGTCATCCTTTTGGTGGAGGGTCTGTCATAGTCATTAATGTCAGATTGTGCGATCGTGTTTGTCCTATCATCGTATTGGTGGTAGTGGCCGGTGTGAGTGTCGCTCCATCATCCTTTTGGTTGGGGGTCTGTCATAGTCATTAATGTCAAATTGTGCGATAGTGTTTGTCCTCTCATCCTTTTGGTTGTTAGTGGCCGGTGTGAGTTTCGCTCCATCATCCTATTGGTGGAGGGTCTGTCATAGTCATTAATGTCAGATTGTACGATAGTGGTTGTCCAATCATCCTTTAGGTGGTAATGGCCAGTGTGAGTTTCACTCCGTCATCCGTTTGGTGGGGGGTCTTTCATAGTCGTTAATGTCTGATTGTGCGATAGTGTTTGTCCTATCATTCTTTAGGTGGTAGTGACCGGTGTGAGTTTCGCTTCGTCATCCTTTTGGTGGGGGGTCTGTCAAAGTCATTAATGTCAGATTGTGCAATAGTGTTTGTCCTATCATTCTTTAGGTGGTAGTGACCGGTGTGAGTTTCTCTCTGTCATCCTCTTGGTGGGGGGTCTGTCATAGTCATTAATGTCAGATTGTGCGATAGTGTTTGTCCTATCATCATTTTGGTGGTAGTGGCCGGTGTGAGTGTCGCTCCATCATCCTTTTGTTGGGGGGTCTGTCATAGTCATTAATGTCAGATTGTGCGATAGTGTTTGTCCTATCATCCTTTTGGTGGTAGTGGCTGGTGTGAGTTTCGTTCTGTCAACCTTTTGGTGGAGGGTCTGTCATAGTCATTAATGTCAGATTGTGCGATAGTGTTTGTCCTATCATCGTTTTGGGGGTAGTGGCCGGTGTGAGTGTCGCTCCATCATCCTTTTGGTGAGGGGTCTGTCATAGTCATTAATGTCAAATTGTGCGATAGTGTTTGTCCTCTCATCGTTTTGGTGGTAGTGGCCGGTGTGAGTGTCGCTACGTCATCCTTTTGGTGGGTGGTCTGTCATATTCATAAATGTCAGATTGTGCGATAGTATTTGTCCTAACATCCTTTTGGTGGTAGTGGCCGATATGCGTTTCGCTCCGTCATCCTTTTGATGGGGGGTCTGTCATAGTCATTAATGTCATATTGTGCGATAGTGTTTGTCCTATCATCCTTTTAGTGGTAGTGGCCGGTGTGAGTTTCACTCCATCATCCTTTTGGTGGGGGATCTGTCATAGTCATTAATGTCAGATTGTGCAATAGTGGTTGTCCAATCCTCCTTTAGGTGGTAATGGCCGGTGTGTGTTTCACTCCTTTGATCCTTTTGGTGGGGGGTCTTTCATAGTCATTAATGTCAGATTGTGCGATAGTGTTTGTCCTATCATTCTTTAGGTGGTAGTGGCCGGTGTGAGTTTCGCTCCGTCATCCTTTTGGTGGGGGGTCTTTCATAGCCTTTAATGTCAGATTGTGCGATAGTGTTTGTCCTATCATTCTTTAGGTGGTAGTGACCGGTGTGAGTTTCGCTCCGTCATCCTTTTGGTGGGGAGTCTATCATAGTCATTAATGTCAGATTGTGCGATAGTGTTTATCCTATCATCCTTTGAGTGGTAGTGGCCGGTGTGAGTTTCGCTCTGTCATCCTTTTGGTGGGGGGTCTGTCATAGTCATTAATGTCAGATTCTGCGATAGTGTTTGTCCTATACTCGTTTTGCTGGTAGTGGCCTGTGTGAGTGTCGCTACGTCATCCTTTTGGTGGGGGGTCTGTCATAGTCTTTAATGTCAAATTGTGCGATAGTGTTTGTCCTCTTATCCTTTTGGTGGTAGTGGCCGGTGTGAGTTTCGCTCCGTCATCCTTTTGGTGGAGGGTCTGTCATAGTCATTAATGTCACATTGTGTGATAGTGTTTGTCCTATAATCCTTTTGGTGGTAGTGGCTGGTGTGAGTTTCGTTCCGTCATTCTTTTGGTGGAGGGTCTGTCATAGTCATTAATGTCAGATTGTGCGATAGTGTTTGTCCTATCATCGTATTGGTGGTAGTGGCCGGTGTGAGTGTTGCTCCATCATCCTTTTGGTTGGGGGTCTGTCATAGTCATTAATGTCAAATTGTGCGATAGTGTTTGTCCTCTCATCCTTTTGGTTGTTAGTGGCCGGTGTGAGTTTCGCTCCATCATCCTATTGGTGGAGGGTATGTCATAGTCATTAATGTCAGATTGTACGATAGTGGTTGTCCAATCATCCTTTAGGTGATAATGGCCAGTGTGAGTTTCACTCCGTCATCCGTTTGGTGGGGGGTCTTTCATAGTCGTTAATGTCTGATTGTGCGATAGTGTTTGTCCTATCATTCTTTAGGTGGTAGTGACCCGTGTGAGTTTCGCTTCATCATCCTTTTGGTGGGGGGTCTATCAAAGTCATTAATGTCAGATTGTGCGATAGTGTTTGTCCTATCATTCTTTAGGTGGTAGTGACCGGTGTTAGTTTCTCTCCGTCATCCTCTTGGTGGGGGGTCTGTCATAGTCATTAATGTCAGATTGTGCGATAGTGTTTGTCCTATCATCATTTTGGTGGTAGTGGCCGGTGTGAGTGTCGCTCCATCATCCTTTTGTTGGGGGGTCTTTCATAGTCATTAATGTCAAATTGTGCGATAGTGTTTGTCCTATCATCCTTTTGGTGGTAGTGGCTGGTGTGAGTTTCGTTCTGTCAACCTTTTGGTGGAGGGTCTGTCATAGTCATTAATGTCAGATTGTGCGATAGTGTTTGTCCTATCATCGTTTTGGTGGTAGTGGCCGGTGTGAGTGTCGCTCCATCATCCTTTTGGTGAGGGGTCTGTCATAGTCATTAATGTCAAATTGTGCGATAGTGTTTGTCCTCTCATCGTTTTGGTGGTAGTGGCCGGTGTGAGTGTCGCTACGTCATCCTTTTGGTGGGTGGTCTGTCATATTCATAAATGTCAGATTGTGTGATAGTATTTGTCCTAACATCCTTTTGGTGGTAGTGGCCGATATGCGTTTCGCTCCGTCATCCTTTTGATGGGGGGTCTGTCATAGTCATTAATGTCATATTGTGCGATAGTGTTTGTCCTATCATCCTTTTAGTGGTAGTGGCCGGTGTGAGTTTCACTCCATCATCCTTTTGGTGGGGGATCTGTCATAGTCATTAATGTCAGATTGTGCAATAGTGGTTGTCCAATCCTCCTTTAGGTGGTATTGGCCGGTGTGTGTTTCACTCCTGTGATCCTTTTGGTGGGGGGTCTTTAATAGTCATTAATGTCAGATTGTGTGATAGTGTTTGTCCTATCATTCTTTAGGTGGTAGTGACCGGTGTGAGTTTCGCTTCGTCATCCTTTTGGTGGGGGGTCTGTCAAAGTCATTAATGTCAGATTGTGCAATAGTGTTTGTCCTATCATTCTTTAGGTGGTAGTGACCGGTGTGAGTTTCTCTCTGTCATCCTCTTGGTGGGGGGTCTGTCATAGTCATTAATGTCAGATTGTGCGATAGTGTTTGTCCTATCATCATTTTGGTGGTAGTGGCCGGTGTGAGTGTCGCTCCATCATCCTTTTGTTGGGGGGTCTGTCATAGTCATTAATGTCAGATTGTGCGATAGTGTTTGTCCTATCATCCTTTTGGTGGTAGTGGCTGGTGTGAGTTTCGTTCTGTCAACCTTTTGGTGGAGGGTTTGTCATAGTCATTAATGTCAGATTGTGCGATAGTGTTTGTCCTATCATCGTTTTGGGGGTAGTGGCCGGTGTGAGTGTCGCTCCATCATCCTTTTGGTGAGGGGTCTGTCATAGTCATTAATGTCAAATTGTGCGATTGTGTTTGTCCTCTCATCGTTTTGGTGGTAGTGGCCGGTGTGAGTGTCGCTACGTCATCCTTTTGGTGGGTGGTCTGTCATATTCATAAATGTCAGATTGTGCGATAGTATTTGTCCTAACATCCTTTTGGTGGTAGGGGCCGATATGCGTTTCGCTCCGTCATCCTTTTGATGGGGGGTCTGTCATAGTCATTAATGTCATATTGTGCGATAGGGTTTGTCCTATCATCCTTTTAGTGGTAGTGGCCGGTGTGAGTTTCACTCCATCATCCTTTTGGTGGGGGATCTGTCATAGTCATTAATGTCAGATTGTGCAATAGTGGTTGTCCAATCCTCCTTTAGGTGGTAATGGCCGGTGTGTGTTTCACTCCTTTGATCCTTTTGGTGGGGGGTCTTTCATAGTCATTAATGTCGGATTGTGCGATAGTGTTTGTCCTATCATTCTTTAGGTGGTAGTGGCCGGTGTGAGTTTCGCTCCGTCATCCTTTTGGTGGGGGGTCTTTCATAGCCTTTAATGTCAGATTGTGCGATAGTGTTTGTCCTATCATTCTTTAGGTGGTAGTGACCGGTGTGAGTTTCGCTCCGTCATCCTTTTGGTGGGGAGTCTATCATAGTCATTAATGTCAGATTGTGCGATAGTGTTTATCCTATCATCCTTTGAGTGGTAGTGGCCGGTGTGAGTTTCGCTCTGTCATCCTTTTGGTGGGGGGTCTGTCATAGTCATTAATGTCAGATTCTGCGATAGTGTTTGTCCTATCATCGTTTTGCTGGTAGTGGCCTGTGTGAGTGTCGCTACGTCATCCTTTTGGTGGGGGGTCTGTCATAGTCTTTAATGTCAAATTGTGCGATAGTGTTTGTCCTCTTATCCTTTTGGTGGTAGTGGCCGGTGTGAGTTTCGCTCCGTCATCCTTTTGGTGGAGGGTCTGTCATAGTCATTAATGTCACATTGTGCGATAGTGTTTGTCCTATCATCCTTTTGGTGGTAGTGGCTGGTGTGAGTTTCGTTCCGTCATTCTTTTGGTGGAGGGTCTGTCATAGTCATTAATGTCAGATTGTGCGATAGTGTTTGTCCTATCATCGTATTGGTGGTAGTGGCCGGTGTGAGTGTTGCTCCATCATCCTTTTGGTTGGGGGTCTGTCATAGTCATTAATGTCAAATTGTGCGATAGTGTTTGTCCTCTCATCCTTTTGGTTGTTAGTGGCCGGTGTGAGTTTCGCTCCATCATCCTATTGGTGGAGGGTCTGTCATAGTCATTAATGTCAGATTGTACGATAGTGGTTGTCCAATCATCCTTTAGGTGATAATGGCCAGTGTGAGTTTCACTCCGTCATCCGTTTGGTGGGGGGTCTTTCATAGTCGTTAATGTCTGATTGTGCGATAGTGTTTGTCCTATCATTCTTTAGGTGGTAGTGACCCGTGTGAGTTTCGCTTCATCATCCTTTTGGTGGGGGGTCTATCAAAGTCATTAATGTCAGATTGTGCGATAGTGTTTGTCCTATCATTCTTTAGGTGGTAGTGACCGGTGTTAGTTTCTCTCCGTCATCCTCTTGGTGGGGGGTCTGTCATAGTCATTAATGTCAGATTGTGCGATAGTGTTTGTCCTATCATCATTTTGGTGGTAGTGGCCGGTGTGAGTGTCGCTCCATCATCCTTTTTTTGGGGGGTCTTTCATAGTCATTAATGTCAGATTGTGCGATAGTGTTTGTCCTATCATCCTTTTGGTGGTAGTGGCTGGTGTGAGTTTCGTTCTGTCAACCTTTTGGTGGAGGGTCTGTCATAGTCATTAATGTCAGATTGTGCGATAGTGTTTGTCCTATCATCGTTTTGGTGGTAGTGGCCGGTGTGAGTGTCGCTCCATCATCCTTTTGGTGAGGGGTCTGTCATAGTCATTAATGTCAAATTGTGCGATAGTGTTTGTCCTCTCATCATTTTGGTGGTAGTGGCCGGTGTGAGTGTCGCTACGTCATCCTTTTGGTGGGTGGTCTGTCATATTCATAAATGTCAGATTGTGTGATAGTATTTGTCCTAACATCCTTTTGGTGGTAGTGGCCGATATGCGTTTCGCTCCGTCATCCTTTTGATGGGGGGTCTGTCATAGTCATTAATGTCATATTGTGCGATAGTGTTTGTCCTATCATCCTTTTAGTGGTAGTGGCCGGTGTGAGTTTCACTCCATCATCCTTTTGGTGGGGGATCTGTGATAGTCTTTAATGTCAGATTGTGCAATAGTGGTTGTCCAATCCTCCTTTAGGTGGTATTGGCCGGTGTGTGTTTCACTCCTGTGATCCTTTTGGTGGGGGGTCTTTAATAGTCATTAATGTCAGATTGTGCGATAGTGTTTGTCCTATCATTCTTTAGGTGGTAGTGGCCGGTGTGAGTTTCACTCAGTCATCCTTTTGGTGGGGGGTCTTTCATAGCCTTTAATGTCAGATTGTGCGATAGTGTTTTTCCTATCATTCTTTAGGTGGTAGTGACCGGTGTGAGTTTCGCTCCGTCATCCTTTTGGTGGGGAGTCTATCATAGTCATTAATGTCAGATTGTGCGATAGTGTTTATCCTATCATCCTTTGAATGGTAGTGGCCGGTGTGAGTTTCGCCCTGTCATCCTTTTGGTGGGGGGTCTGTCATAGTCATTAATGTCAGATTCTGCGATAGTGTTTGTCCTATCATCGTTTTGCTGGTAGTGGCCTGTGTGAGTGTCGCTACGTCATCCTTTTGGTGGGGGGTCTGTCATAGTCGTTAATGTCAAATTGTGCGATAGTGTTTGTCCTCTTATCCTTTTGGTGGTAGTGGCCGGTGTGAGTTTCGCTCCGTCATCCTTTTGGTGGAGGGTCTGTCATAGTCATTAATGTCACATTGTGCGATAGTGTTTGTCCTATCATCCTTTTGGTGGTAGTGGCTGTTGTGAGTTTCGTTCCGTCATTCTTTTGGTGGAGGGTCTGTCATAGTCATTAATGTCAGATTGTGCGATAGTGTTTGTCCTATCATCGTATTGGTGGTAGTGGCCGGTGTGAGTATCGCTCCATCATCCTTTTGGTTGGGGGTCTGTCATAGTCATTAATGTCAAATTATGCGATAGTGTTTGTCCTGTCATCCTTTTGGTTGTTAGTGGCCGGTGTGAGTTTCGCTCCATCATCCTATTGGTGGAGGGTCTGTCATAGTCATTAATGTCAGATTGTACGATAGTGGTTGTCCAATCATCCTTTAGGTGGTAATGGCCAGTGTGAGTTTCACTCCGTCATCCGTTTGGTGGGGGGTCTTTCATAGTCGTTAATGTCTGATTGTGCGATAGTGTTTGTCCTATCATTCTTTAGGTGGTAGTGACCGGTGTGAGTTTCGCTTTGTCATCCTTTTGATGGGGGGTCTGTCAAAGTCATTAATGTCAGATTGTGCGATAGTGTTTGTCCTATCATTCTTTAGGTGGTAGTGACCGGTGTGAGTTTCTCTCCGTCATCCTCTTGGTGGGGGGTCTGTCATAGTTATTAATGTCAGATTGTGCGATAGTGTTTGTCCTATCATCATTTTGGTGGTAGTGGCCGGTGTGAGTGTCGCTCCATCATCCTTTTGTTGGGGGGTCTGTCATAGTCATTAATGTCAGATTGTGCGATAGTGTTTGTCCTATCATCCTTTTGGTGGTAGTGGCTGGTGTGAGTTTCGTTCTGTCAACCTTTTGGTGGAGGGTCTGTCATAGTCATTAATGTCAGATTCTGCGATAGTGTTTGTCCTATCATCGTTTTGGTGGTAGTGGCCGGTGTGAGTGTCGCTCCATCATCCTTTTGGTGAGGGGTCTGTCATAGTCATTAATGTCAAATTGTGAGATAGTGTTTGTCCTCTCATCGTTTTGGTGGTAGTGGCCGGTGTGAGTGTCGCTACGTCATCCTTTTGGTGGGTGGTCTGTCATATTCATAAATGTCAGATTGTGCGTTAGTATTTGTCCTAACATCCTTTTGGTGGTAGTGGCCGATATGCGTTTCGCTCCGTCATCCTTTTGATGGGGGGTCTGTCATAGTCATTAATGTCATATTGTGCGATAGTGTTTGTCCTATCATCCTTTTAGTGGTAGTGGCCGGTGTGAGTTTCACTCCATCATCCTTTTGGTGGGGGATCTGTCATAGTCATTAATGTCAGATTGTGCAATAGTGGTTGTCCAATCCTCTTTTAGGTGGTAATGGCCGGTGTGTGTTTCACTCCTGTGATCCTTTTGGTGGGGGGTCTTTCATAGTCATTAATGTCAGATTGTGCGATAGTGTTTGTCCTATCATTCTTTAGGTGGTAGTGGCCGGTGTGAGTTTCGCTCCGTCATCCTTTTGGTGGGGGGTCTTTCATAGCCTTTAATGTCAGATTGTGCGATAGTGTTTGTCCTATCATTCTTTAGGTGGTAGTGACCGGTGTGAGTTTCGCTCCGTCATCCTTTTGGTGGGGAGTCTGTCATAGTCATTAATGTCAGATTGTGCGATAGTGTTTATCCTATCATCCTTTGAGTGGTAGTGGCCGGTGTGAGTTTCGCTCTGTCATCCTTTTGGTGGGGGGTCTGTCATAGTCATTAATGTCAGATTGTGCGATAGTGTTTGTCCTATCATCGTTTTGCTGGTAGTGGCCTGTGTGAGTGTCGCTACGTCATCCTTTTGGTGGGGGGTCTGTCATAGTCGTTAATGTCAAATTGTGCGATAGTGTTTGTCCTCTTATCCTTTTGGTGGTAGTGGCCGGTGTGAGTTTCGCTCCGTCATCCTTTTGGTGAAGGGTCTGTCATAGTCATTAATGTCACATTGTGCGATAGTGTTTGTCCTATCATCCTTTTGGTGGTAGTGGCTGGTGTGAGTTTCGTTCCTACATCCTTTTGGTGGAGGGTCTGTCATAGTCATTAATGTCAGATTGTGCGATAGTGTTTGTCCTATCATCGTATTGGTGGTAGTGGCCGGTGTGAGTGTCGCGCCATCATCCTTTTGGTTGGGGGTCTGTCATAGTCATTAATGTCAAATTGTGCGATAGTGTTTGTCCTCTCATCCTTTTGGTTGTAAGTGGCCGGTGTGAGTTTCGCTCCATCATCTTATTGGTGGAGGGTTTGTCATAGTCATTAATGTCAGATTCTACGATAGTGGTTGTCCAATCATCCTTTAGGTGGTAATGGCCAGTGTGAGTTTCACTCCGTCATCCGTTTGGTGGGGGGTCATTCATAGTCGTTAATGTCTGATTGTGCGATAGTGTTTGTCCTATCATTCTTTAGGTGGTAGTGACCGGTGTGAGTTTCGCTTCGTCATCCTTTTGGTGGGGGGTCTGTCAAAGTCATTAATGTCAGATTGTGCGATAGTGTTTGTCCTATCATTCTTTAGGTGGTAGTGACCGATGTGAGTTTCTCTCCATCATCCTCTTGGTGGGGGGTCTGTCATAGTCATTAATGTCAGATTGTGCGATAGTGTTTGTCCTATCATCCTTTTGGGGGTAGTGGCCAGTGTGAGTTTCGCTCTGTCATCCTTTTGGTGGGGGTTTGTCATAGTCATTAATGTCAGATTGTGCGATAGTATTTGTCCTATCATCGTTTTGCTGGTAGTGGCCTGTGTGAGTGTCGCTACGTCATCCTTATGGTGGGGGGTCTGTCATAGTCATTACTGTCAAATTGTGCGATAATGTTTGTCCTCTCATCCTTTTGGTGGTAGTGGCCGGTGTGAGTTTCGCTCCGTCATCCTTTTGGTGGAGGGTTTGTCATTGTCATTAATGTCACATTGTGCGATAGTGTTTGTCCTATCATCCTTTGGGTGGTAGTGGCTGGTGTGAGTTTCGTTCCGTCATCCTTTTGGTGGAGGGTCTGTCATAGTCATTAATGTCAGATTGTGCGATACTGTTTGTCCTATCATCGTTTTGGTGGTAGTGGCCGGTGTGAGTGTCGCTCCATCATCCTTTTGGTGGGGGGTCTGTCATAGTCATTAATGTCAAATTGTGCGATAGTGTTTGTCCTCTCATCCTTTTGGTGGTAGTGGCCGGTGTGAGTTTCGCTCCATCATCCTATTGGTGTAGGGTCTGTCATAGTCATTAATGTCAGATTGTACGATAGTGGTTGTCCAATCATCCTATAGGTGGTTATGGCCGGTGTGAGTTTCACTCCGTCATCCTTTTGGTGGGGGGTCTTTCATAGTCGTTAATGTCTGATTGTGCGATAGTGTTTGTCCTATCATTCTTTAGGTGGTAGTGACCGGTGTGAGTTTCGCTCCGTTATCCTTTTGGTGGGGGGTCTCTCATAGTCATTAATGTTAGATTGTGCGATAGTGTTTATCCTATCATCCTTTTGTGGTATTGGCCGGTGTGAGTTTCGCTCTGTTATCCTTTTGATGGGGGGTCTGTCATAGTCATTAATGTCAAATTGTGCGATAGTGTTTGTCCTATCATCCTTTTGGTGGTAGTGGCCGGTGTGAGTTTTGCTCCGTCATCCTTTTGGTGGGTGGTCTGTCATATTCATTAATGTCAGATTATGCGATAGTTTTTATCCTAACATCCTTTTGGTGGTAGTGGCCGATATGAGTTTCGCTCCGTCATCCTTTTGATGGGGCGTCTGTGAAAGTCATTAATGTCAGATTGTGTGATAGTGTTTGTCCTAACATCCTTTTGGTGGTAGTGTCCGATATGCGTTTCGCTCCGTCATCCTTTTGATGGGGGGTTTGTCATAGTCATTAATGTCATATTGTGCGATATTGTTTGTCCTATCATCTTTTTGGTGGCAGTGGCCGGTCTGAGTTTCACTCCATCATCCTTTTGGTGGGGGGTCTGTGATAGTCATTAATGTCAGATTGTGCAATAGTGGTTGTCCAATCCTCCTTTAGGTGGTAATGGCCGGTGTGTGTTTCACTACGTGATCCTTTTGGTGGGGGGTCTTTCATAGTCATTAATGTCAGATTGTGCGATAGTGTTTGTCCTATCATTCTTTAGGTGGTAGTGGCCGGTGTGAGTTTCGCTCCGTCATGCTTTTGGTGGGGGGTCTTTCATAGCCTTTAATGTCAGATTGTGCGATAGTGTTTGTCCTATCATTCTTTAGGTGGTAGTGACCGGTGTGAGTTTCTCTCCATCATCCTTTTGGTGGGGGGTCTGTCATAGTCATTAATGTCAGATTGTGCGATAGTGTTTATCCTATCATCCTTTGAGTGGTAGTGGTCGGTGTGAGTTTCGCTCTGTCATCCTTTTGGTGGGGGGTCTGTCATAGTCATTAATGTTAGATTGTGCAATAGTGTTTGTCCTATCATCGTTTTGCTGGTAGTGGCCTGTGTGAGTGTCGCTACGTAATCCTTTTGGTGGGGGGTCTGTCATAGTCGTTAATGTGAAATTGTGCGATAGTGTTTGTTCTCTTATCCTTTTGGTGGTAGTGAGTTTCGCTTCGTCATCCTTTTGGTGGAGGGTCTGTGATAGTCATTAATGTCACATTGTGCGATAGTGTTTGTCCTATCATCCTTTTGGTGGTAGTGGATGGTGTGAGTTTCGTTCCGTCATCCTTTTGGTGGAGGGTCTGTCATAGTCATTAATGTCAGATTGTGCGATAGTGTTTGTCCTATCATCGTATTGGTGGTAGTGGCCGGTGTGAATGTCGCTCCATCATCCTTTTGGTTGGGGGTCTGTCATAGTCATTAATGTCAAATTGTGCGATAGTGTTTGTCCTCTCATCCTTTTGGTTGTTAGTGGCCGGTGTGAGTTTCGCTCCATCATCCTATTGGTGGAGGGTCTGTCATAGTCATTAATGTCAGATTGTACGATAGTGGTTGTCCAATCATCCTTTAGGTGGTAATGGCCAGTGTGAGTTTCACTCCGTCATCCGTTTGGTGGGGGGTCTTTCATAGTGTCTAATGTCTGATTGTGCGATAGTGTTTGTCCTATCATTCTTTAGGTGGTAGTGACAGGTGTGAGTTTCGCTTCGTCATCCTTTTGGTGGGGGGTCTGTCAAAGTCATTAATGTCAGATTGTGCGATAGTGTTTGTCCTATCATTCTTTAGGTGGTAGTGACCGGTGTGAGTTTCTCTCCGTCATCCTCTTGGTGGGGGGTCTGTCATAGTCATTAATGTCAGATTGTGCGATAGTGTTTGTCCTATCATCCTTTTGGTGGTAGTGGCCGGTGTGAGTTTCGCTCCGTCATCCTTTTGGTGGAGAGTTTGTCATTGTCATTAATGTCACATTGTGAGATAGTGTTTGCCCTATCATCCTTTGGGTGGTAGTGGCTGGTGTGAGTTTCGTTTCGTCATCCTTTTGGGGGAGGGTCTGTCATAGTCATTAATGTCAGATTGTGCGATAGTGTTTGTCCTATCATCGTTTTGGTGGCAGTGGCCGATGTGAGTGTCGCTCCATCATCCTTTTGGTGGAGGGTCTGTCATAGTCATTAATGTCAAATTGTGCAATAGTGTTTGTCCTCTCATCCTTTTGGTTGTTAGTGGCCGGTGTGAGTTTCGCTCCATCATCCTATTGGTGGAGGGTCTGTCATAGTCATTAATGTCAGATTGTGCGATAGTGTTTGTCCTAACATCCTTTTGGTGGTAATGGCCGATATGCGTTTCGCTCCGTCATCCTTTTGATGGGGGGTCTGTCATAGTCATTAGTGTCATATTGTGCGATAGTGTTTGTCCTATCATCCTTTTAGTGGTAGTGGCCGGTGTGAGTTTCACTCCATCATCCTTTTGGTGGGAGATCTGTCATAGTCATTAATGTCAGATTATGCAATAGTGGTTGTCCAATCCTCCTTTAGGTGGTAATGGCCGGTGTGTGTTTCACTCCTGTGATCCTTTTGGTGGGGGGTCTTTCATAGTCATTAATGTCAGATTGTGCGATAGTGTTTGTCCTATCATTCTTTAGGTGGTAGTGGCCGGTGTGAGTTTCGCTCCGTCATCCTTTTGGTGGGGGGTCTTTCATAGTCTTTAATGTCAGATTGTGCGATAGTGTTTGTCCTATCATTCTTTAGGTGGTAGTGACCGGTGTGAGTTTCGCTCCGTCATCCTTTTGGTGGGGAGTCTGTCATAGTCATTAATGTCAGATTGTGCGATAGTGTTTATCCTATCATCCTTTGAGTGATAGTGGCCAGTGTGAGTTTCGCTCTGTCATCCTTTTGGTGGGGGGTCTGTCATAGTCATTAATGTCAGATTGTGCGATAGTGTTTGTCCTATCATCGTTTTGCTGGTAGTGGCCTGTGTGAGTGTCGTTACGTCATCCTTTTGGTGGGGGGTCTGTCATAGTCGTTAATGTCAAATTGTGCGATAGTGTTTGTCCTCTTATCCTTTTGGTGGTAGTGGCCGGTGTGAGTTTCGCTCCGTCATCCTTTTGGTGGAGGGTCTGTCATAGTCATTAATGTCACATTGTGCGATAGTGTTTGTCCAATCATCCTTTTGGTGGTAGTGGCTGGTGTGAGTTTCGTTCCGTCATCCTTTTGGTGGAGGGTCTGTCATAGTCATTAATGTCAGATTGTGCGATAGTGTTTGTCCTATCATCGTATTGGTGGTAGTGGCCGGTGTGAGTGTCGCTCCATCATCCTTTTGGTTGGGGGTCTGTCATAGTCATTAATGTCAAATTGTGCGATAGTGTTTGTCCTCTCATCCTTTTGGTTGTTAGTGGCCGGTGTGAGTTTCGCTCCATCATCTTATTGGTGGAGGGTCTGTCATAGTCATTAATGTCAGATTGTACGCTGGTGGTTGTCCAATCATCCTTTAGGTGGTAATGGCCAGTGTGAGTTTCACTCCGTCATCCGTTTGGTGGGGGGTCTTTCATAGTCGTTAATGTCTGATTTTGCGATAGTGTTTGTCCTATCATTCTTTAGGTGGTAGTGACCGGTGTGAGTTTCGCTTCGTCATCCTTTTGGTGGGGGGTCTGTCAAAGTCATTAATGTCAGATTGTGCGATAGTGTTTGTCCTATCATTCTTTAGGTGGTAGTGACCGGTGTGAGTTTCTCTCCGCCATCCTCTTGGTGGGGGGTCTGTCATAGTCATTAATGTCAGATTGTGCGATAGTGTTTGTCCTATCATCCTTTTGGGGGTAGTGGCCGGTGTGAGTTTCGCTCTGTCATCCTTTTGGTGGGGGGTTTGTCATAGTCATTAATGTCAGATTGTGCGATAGTATTTGTCCTATCATCGTTTTGCTGGTAGTGGCCTGTGTGAGTGTCGCTACATCATCCTTATGGTGGGGGGTCTGTCATAGTCATTACTGTCAAATTGTGCGATAATGTTTGTCCTCTCATCCTTTTGGTGGTAGTGGCCGGTGTGAGTTTCGCTCCGTCATCCTTTTGGTGGAGGGTTTGTCATTGTCATTAATGTCACATTCTGCGATAGTGTTTGTCCTATCATCCTTTGGGTGGTAGTGGCTGGTGTGAGTTTCGTTCCGTCATCCTTTTGGTGGAGGGTCTGTCATAGTCATTAATGTCAGATTGTGCGATAGTGTTTGTCCTATCATTCTTTAGGTGGTAGTGGCCGGTGTGAGTTTCGCTCCGTCATCCTTTTGGTGGGGGGTCTTTCATAGTCTTTAATGTCAGATTGTGCGATAGTGTTTGTCCTATCATTCTTTAGGTGGTAGTGACCGGTGTGAGTTTCGCTCCGTCATCCTTTTGGTGGGGAGTCGGTCATAGTCATTAATGTCAGATTGTGCGATAGTGTTTATCCTATCATCCTTTGAGTGATAGTGGCCAGTGTGAGTTTCGCTCTGTCATCCTTTTGGTGGGGGGTCTGTCATAGTCATTAATGTCAGATTGTGCGATAGTGTTTGTCCTATCATCGTTTTGCTTGTAGTGGCCTGTGTGAGTGTCGCTACGTCATCCTTTTGGTGGGGGGTCTGTCATAGTCGTTAATGTCAAATTGTGCGATAGTGTTTGTCCTCTTATCCTTTAGGTGGTAGTGGCCGGTGTGAGTTTCGCTCCGTCATCCTTTTGGTGGAGGGTCTGTCATAGTCATTAATGTCACATTGTGCGATAGTGTTTGTCCAATCATCCTTTTGGTGGTAGTGGCTGGTGTGAGTTTCGTTCCGTCATCCTTTTGGTGGAGGGTCTGTCATAGTCATTAATGTCAGATTGTGCGATAGTGTTTGTCCTATCATCGTATTGGTGGTAGTGGCCGGTGTGAGTGTCGCTCCATCATCCTTTTGGTTGGGGGTCTGTCATAGTCATTAATGTCAAATTGTGTGATAGTGTTTGTCCTCTCATCCTTTTGGTTGTTAGTGGCCGGTGTGAGTTTCGCTCCATCATCTTATTGGTGGAGGGTCTGTCATAGTCATTAATGTCAGATTGTACGCTGGTGGTTGTCCAATCATCCTTTAGGTGGTAATGGCCAGTGTGAGTTTCACTCCGTCATCCGTTTGGTGGGGGGTCTTTCATAGTCGTTAATGTCTGATTTTGCGATAGTGTTTGTCCTATCATTCTTTAGGTGGTAGTGACCGGTGTGAGTTTCGCTTCGTCATCCTTTTGGTGGGGGGTCTGTCAAAGTCATTAATGTCAGATTGTGCGATAGTGTTTGTCCTATCATTCTTTAGGTGGTAGTGACCGGTGTGAGTTTCTCTCCGCCATCCTCTTGGTGGGGGGTCTGTCATAGTCATTAATGTCAGATTGTGCGATAGTGTTTGTCCTATCATCCTTTTGGGGGTAGTGGCCGGTGTGAGTTTCGCTCTGTCATCCTTTTGGTGGGGGGTTTGTCATAGTCATTAATGTCAGATTGTGCGATAGTATTTGTCCTATCATCGTTTTGCTGGTAGTGGCCTGTGTGAGTGTCGCTACATCATCCTTATGGTGGGGGGTCTGTCATAGTCATTACTGTCAAATTGTGCGATAATGTTTGTCCTCTCATCCTTTTGGTGGTAGTGGCCGGTGTGAGTTTCGCTCCGTCATCCTTTTGGTGGAGGGTTTGTCATTGTCATTAATGTCACATTCTGCGATAGTGTTTGTCCTATCATCCTTTGGGTGGTAGTGGCTGGTGTGAGTTTCGTTCCGTCATCCTTTTGGTGGAGGGTCTGTCATAGTCATTAATGTCAGATTGTGCGATAGTGTTTGTCCTATCATCATTTTGGTGGTAGTGGCCGGTGTGAGTGTCGCTCCCTCATCCTTTTGGTGGGGGGTCTGTCATAGTCATTAATGTCAAATTGTGCGATAGTGTTTGTCCTCTCATCCTTTTGGTGGTAGTGGCCGGTGTGAGTTTCGCTCCATCATCCTATTGGTGGAGGGTCTGTCATAGTCATTAATGTCAGATTGTACGATAGTGGTTGTCCAATCATCCTATAGGTGGTAATGGCCGGTGTGAGTTTCACTCCGTCATCCTTTTTGTGGGGGGTCTTTCATAGTCGTTAATGTCTGATTGTGCGATAGTGTTTGTCCTATCATTCTTTAGGTGGTAGTGACCGGTGTGAGTTTCGCTTCGTCATCCTTTTGGTGGGGGGTCTGTCAAATTCATTAATGTCAGATTGTGCGATAGTGTTTGTCCTATCATTCTTTAGGTGGTAGTGACCGGTGTGAGTTTCTCTCTGTCATCCTCTTGGTGGGGGGTCTGTCATAGTCATTAATGTCAGATTGTGCGATAGTGTTTGTCCTATCATCCTTTTGGGGGTAGTGGCCGGTGTGAGTTTCGCTCTGTCATCCTTTTGGTGGGGGGTTTGTCATAGTCATTAATGTCAGATTGTGCGATAGTATTTGTCCTATCATTGTTTTGCTGGTAGTGGCCTGTGTGAGTGTCGCTACGTCATCCTTATGGTGGGGGGTCTGTCATAGTCATTACTGTCAAATTGTGCGATAATGTTTGTCCTCTCATCCTTTTGGTGGTAGTGGCCGGTGTGAGTTTCGCTCCGTCATCCTTTTGGTGGAGGGTTTGTCATTGTCATTAATGTCACATTGTGCGATAGTGTTTGTCCTATCATCCTTTGGGTGGTAGTGGCTGGTGTGAGTTTCGTTCCGTCATCCTTTTGGTGGAGGGTCTGTCATAGTCATTAATGTCAGATTGTGCGATACTGTTTGTCGTATCATCGTTTTGGTGGTAGTGGCCGGGGTGAGTGTCGCTCCATCATCCTTTTGGTGAGGGGTCTGTCATAGTCATTAATGTCAAATTGTGCGATAGTGTTTGTCCTCTCATCCTTTTGGTTGTAGTGGCCGGTGTGAGTTTCGCTCCATCATCCTATTGGTGGAGGGTCTGTCATAGTCATTAATGTCAAATTGTACGATAGTGGTTGTCCAATCATCCTATAGGTGGTTATGGCCGGTGTGAGTTTCACTCCGTCATCCTTTTGGTGGGGGGTCTTTCATAGTCGTTAATGTCTGATTGTGTGATAGTGTTTGTCCTATCATTCTTTAGGTGGTAGTGACCGGTGTGAGTTTCGCTCCGTTATCCTTTTGGTGGGGGGTCTGTCATAGTCATTAATGTTAGATTGTGCGATAGTGTTTATCCTATCATCCTTTTGTGGTATTGGCCGGTGTGAGTTTCGCTCTGTTATCCTTTTGATGGGGGGTCTGTCATAGTCATTAATGTCAAATTGTGCGATAGTGTTTGTCCTATCATCCTTTTGGTGGTAGTGGCCGGTGTGAGTTTTGCTCCGTCATCCTTTTGGTGGGTGGTCTGTCATATTCATTAATGTCAGATTATGCGATAGTTTTTATCCTAACATCCTTTTGGTGGTAGTGGCCGATATGAGTTTCGTTCCGTCATCCTTTTGATGGGGCGTCTGTGAAAGTCATTAATGTCAGATTGTGTGATAGTGTTTGTCCTAACATCCTTTTGGTGGTAGTGTCCGATATGCGTTTCGCTCCGTCATCCTTTTGATGGGGGGTCTGTCATAGTCATTAATGTCATATTGTGCGATAGTGTTTGTCCTATCATCCTTTTGGTGGCAGTGGCCGATGTGAGTTTCACTCCATCATCCTTTTGGTGGGGGGTCTGTCATAGTCATTAATGTCAGATTGTGCAATAGTGGTTGTCCAATCCTCCTTTAGGTGGTAATGGCCGGTGTGTGTTTCACTACGTGATCCTTTTGGTGGGGGGTCTTTCATAGTCATTAATGTCAGATTGTGCGATAGTGTTTGTCCTATCATTCTTTAGGTGGTAGTGGCCGGTGTGAGTTTCGCTCCGTCATCCTTTTGGTGGGGGGTCTTTCATAGCCTTTAATGTCAGATTGTGCGATAGTGTTTGTCCTATCATTCTTTAGGTGGTAGTGACCAGTGTGAGTTTCGCTCCATCATCCTTTTGGTGGGGGGTCTGTCATAGTCATTAATGTCAGATTGTGCGATAGTGTTTATCCTATCATCCTTTGAGTGGTAGTGGCCGGTGTGAGTTTTGCTCTGTCATCCTTTTGGTGGGGGGTCTGTCACAGTCATTAATGTCAGATTGTGCGATAGTGTTTGTCCTATCATCGTTTTGCTGGTAGTTGCCTGTGTGAGTGTCGCTACGTCATCCTTTTGGTGGGGGGTCTGTCATAGTCGTTAATGTCAAATTGTGCGATAGTGTTTGTTCTCTTATCCTTTTGGTGGTAGTGAGTTTCGCTCCGTCATCCTTTTGGTGGAGGGTCTGTCATAGTCATTAATGTCAGATTGTGCGATAGTGTTTGTCCTATCATCGTATTGGTGGTAGTGGCCGGTGTGAGTGTCGCTCCATCATCCTTTTGGTTGGGGGTCTGTCATAGTCATTAATGTCAAATTGTGCGATAGTGTTTGTCCTCTCATCCTTTTGGTTGTTAGTGGCCGGTGTGAGTTTCGCTCCATCATCCTATTGGTGGAGGGTCTGTCATAATCATTAATGTCAGATTGTACGATAGTAGTTGTCCAATCATCCTTTAGGTGGTAATGGCCTGTGTGAGTTTCACTCCGTCATCCGTTTGGTGGGGGGTCTTTCATAGTCGCTAATGTCTCATTGTGCGATAGTGTTTATCCTACCATTCTTTAGGTGGTAGTGACAGGTGTGAGTTTCGCTTCGTCATCCTTTTGGTGGGGGGTCTGTCAAAGTCATTAATGTCAGATTGTGCGATAGTGTTTGTCCTATCATTCTTTAGGTGGTAGTGACCGGTGTGAGTTTCTCTCCGTCATCCTCTTGGTGGGGGTTCTGTAATAGTCATTAATGTCAGATTGTGCGATAGTGTTTGTCCTATCATCCTTTTGGTGGTAGTGGCCGGTGTGAGTTTCGCTCCGTCATCCTTTTGGTGGAGGGTTTGTCATTGTCATTAATGTCACATTGTGCGATAGTGTTTGTCCTATCATCCTTTGGGTGGTAGTGGCTGGTGTGAGTTTCGTTTCGTCATCCTTTTGGTGGAGGGTCTGTCATAGTCACTAATGTCAGATTGTGCGATAGTGTTTGTCCTATCATCCTTTTGGTGGTAGTGGCCGCTGTGAGTGTCGCTCCATCATCCTTTTGGTGGGGGGTCTGTCATAGTCATTAATGTCAAATTGTGCGATAGTGTTTGTCCTCTCATCCTTTTGGTGGTAGTGGCCGGTGTGAGTTTCGCTCCATCATCCTATTGGTGGAGGTTCTGTCATAGTCATTAATGTCAGATTGTATGATAGTGGTTGTCCAATCATCCTTTAGGTGGTAATGGCCGGTGTGGGTTTCACTCCGTCATCCTTTTGGTGGAGGGTCTTTCATAGTCGTTATTGTCTGATTGTGCGATAGTGTTTGTCCTATCATTATTTAGGGGGTAGTGACCGGTGTGAGTTTCGCTCCGTTATCCTTTTGATGGGGGGTCTGTCATAATCATTAATGTTAAATTGTGGGATAGTGTTTATCCTATCATCCTTTTGTGGTATTGGCCGGTGTGAGTTTCACACTGTTATCCTTTTGATGGGGGGTCTGTCATAGTCATTAATCTCAAATTGTGCGATAGTGTTTGTCCTATCATCCTTTTGGTGGTAGTGGCCGGTGTGAGTTTCGCTCCGTCATCCTTTTGGTGGGTGGTCTGTCATATTCATTAATGTCAGATTGTGAGATAGTGTTTGTCCTAACATCCTTTTGGTGGTAGTGGCCGATATGAGTTTCGCTCCATCATCCTTTTGATGGGGGGCCTGTCAAAGTCATTAATGTCAGATTGTGCGATAGTGTTTGTCCTATCATCCTTTTGTTGGTAGTGGCCGGCGTGGTTTTTGCTCCGTCATCCTTTTGGTGGAGGGTCTGTCATAGTCATTAAAGTCAGATTGTGCGATAGTGTTTGTCCTATCATCCTTTTGGTGGTAGTGGCCGGTGTGAGTTTCACTTCATCATCCTTTTGGTGGGGGGTCTGTCATAGTCACTAATGTCAGATTGTGCGATAGTGGTTGTCCAATCATCCATTAGGTGGTAATGGCCGGTGTGAGTTTCACTCCGTCATCCTTTTGGTGGGGGGTCTTTCATAGTCATTAATGTCAGAATGTGCGATAGTGTTTGTCCTATCATTCTTTAGGTGGTAGTGGCCGGTGTGAGTTTCGCTCCGTCATCCTTTTGGTGGGGGGTCTGTCAAAGTCATTAATGTCAGATTGTGCGATAGTGTTTGTCCTATCATCCGTTTGGTGGTAGTGGCTGGTGTGAGTTTCGTTTCGTCATCCTTTTGGTGGAGGGTCTGTCATAGTCATTAATGTCAGATTGTGCGATAGTGTTTGTCCTATCATCGTTTTGGTGGTAGTGGCCGGTGTGAGTGTCGCTCCATCATCCTTTTGGTGGGGGGACTTTCATAGTCATTAATGTCAAATTGTGCGATAGTGTTTGTCCTCTCATCGTTTTGGTGGTAGTGGCCGCTGTGAGTGTCGCTACGTCATCCTTTTGGTAGGTGGTCTGTCATATTCATAAATGTCAGATTGTGCGATAGTGTTTGTTCTAACATCCTTTTGGTGGTAGTGGCCGATATGCGTTTCGCTCCGTCATCCTTTTGATGGGGGGTCTATCATAGTCATTAATGTCAGATTGTGCGATAGTGTTTGTCCTATCATCCTTTTGGTGGTAGTGGTCGGTGTGAGTTTCACTCCATCATTCTTTTGGTGGGGGGTCTATCATAGTCATTAATGTCAAATTGTGCGATAGTGGTTGTCCAATCCTCCTTTAGATGGTAATGGTCGGTGTGTGTTTCACTCCGTGATCCTTTTGGTGGGCGGTCAGTCATAGTCATTAATGTCAAATTGTGCGATAGTGCTTGTCCTCTGATTGTTTCGGTGGTAGTGGCCGGTGTGAGTTTCGCTCCGTCATCCTTTTGGTGGAGGGTCTGTCATAGTCATTAATGTCAGATTGTGCAATAGTGTTTGTCATATCATCGTTTTGGTGGTAGTGGCCGGTGTGAGTGTCGCTCCATCATCCTTTTGGTGGGGGGCCTGTCATAGTCGTTAATGTCAAATTATGCGATAGTGTTTGTCCTCTTACCCTTTTGGTGGTAGTGGCTGGTGTGAGTTTCGCTCCGTCATCCTTTTGGTGGAGGGTCTGTCATAGTCATTAATGTCAGATTGTGCGATAATGTTTGTCCTATCAATGTTTTGGTGGTAGTGGCCGATGTGAGTGTCGCTCCATCATCCTTTTGGTGGGGGGTCTGTCATAGTCATTAATGTCAAATTGTGCTATAGTGTTTGTCCTCTCATCCTTTTGGTTGTTAGTGGCCGGTGTGAGTTTCGCTCCATCATCTTATTGGTGGAGGGTCTGTCATAGTCATTAATGTCAGATTGTATGATAGTGGTTGTCGAATCATCCTTTAGGTGGTAATGGCCGGTGTGAGTTTCACTCCGTCATCCTTTTGGTGGGGGGTCTTTCATAGTCGTTAATGTTTGATTGTGCGATAGTGTTTGTCCTATCTTTCATTAGGTGGTAGTGACCGGTGTGAGTTTTGCTTTCCCATCCTTTTGGTGGGGGGTCTGTCATAGTCATTAATGTCAGATTGTGCGATAGTGTTTATCCTATCTTCCTTTTGTGGTATTGGCCGGTGTGAGTTTCGCTCCGTTATCCTTTTGATGGGTGGTCTGTCATAGTCACTAATGTCAAATTTTGCAATAGTGTTTGTCCTATCATCCTTTTGGTGGTAGTGGCCGGTGTGAGTTTCGCTCCGTCATCCTTTTGGTGGGTGGTCTGTCATATTCATTAATGTCAGATTGTGAGATAGTGTTTGTCCTAACATCCTTTTGGTGGTAGTGGCCGATATGATTTTCGCTCCGTCATCCTTTTGATGGGGGGTCTGTCAAAGTCATTAATGTCAGATTGTGCGATAGTGTTTGTCCTATCATCCTTTTGTTGGTAGTGGCCGGCGTGGTTTTCGCTCCGTCATCCTTTTGGTGGAGGGTCTGTCATAGTCATTAAAGTCAGATTCTGCGATAGTGTTTGTCCTATCATCCTTTTGGTGGTAGTGGCCGGTGTGAGTTTCACTTCATCATCCTTTTGGTGGGGGGTCTGTCATAGTCATTAATGTCAGATTGTGCGATAGTGGTTGTCCAATCATCCGTTAGGTGGTAACGGCCGGTGTGAGTTTCACTCCGTCATCCTTTTGGTGGGGGGTCTTTCATAGTCATTAATGTCAGAATATGCGATAGTGTTTGTCCTATCATTCTTTAGGTTGTAGTGGCCGGTGTGAGTTTTGCTCCGTCATCCTTTTGGTGGGGGGTCTGTCATAGTCATTAATGTCAGATTGTGCGATAGTGTTTGTCCTATCATCCTTTTGGTGGTAGTGGCTGGTGTGAGTTTCGCTCTGTTATCCTTGTGATGGAGGGTCTGGCATAGTCATTAATGTCAGATTGTGCGATAGTGTTTGTCCTATCATCCTTTTGGTGGTAGTGACGGAGTGGGTTCGCTCCGTCATCCTATTGGTGGAGGGTCTGTCATAGTCATTAATGTCAGATTGTGCGATAGTGTTTGTCCTATCATCCTTTTGGTGGTAGTGGCTGGTGTGAGTTTCAGTCCATCATCTTTTTGGTGGAGCGTCTGTCAAAGTCATCAATGTCAGATTGTGCGATAGTGGTTGTCCAATCATCCTTTAGGTGGTAATGGCCGGTGTGAGTTTCAATCCGTCATCCTTTTGGTGGGGGGTCTTTCATAGTCATTAATGTCAGATTGTGCGATAATGTTTGTCCTATCATTCTTTAGGTGGTAGTGGCTGGTGTGAGTTTCACTACGTCATCCTTTTGGTGGGCGGTCTGTCATAGTCATTAATGTCAAATTGTGCGATAGTGCTTGTCCTCTGATCGTTTCGGTGGTAGTGGCCGGTGTGAGTTTCGCTCCGTCATCCTTTTGGTGGAGGGTCTGTCATAGTCATTAATGTCAAATTATGCGATAGTGTTTGTCCTATCATCGTTTTAGTGGTAGTGGCCGGTGTGAGTGTCGCTCCGTCATCCATTTGGTGGGGGGTTTGTCATAGTCATTAATGTCAAATTGTGCGATAGTGTTTGTCCTCTCATCCTTTTGGTGGTAGTGGCTGGTGTGAGTTTCGCTCCGTCATCCTTTTGGTGGAGGGTCTGTCATAGTCATTAATGTCACATTGTGTGATAGTGTTTGTCCTATCATCCTTTTGGTGGTAGTGGCTGGTGTGAGTTTCGTTCCGTCATCCTTTTGGTGGAGGGTCTGTCATAGTCATTAATGTCAGATTGTGCGATAGTGTTTGTCATATCATCGTTTTGGTGGTAGTGGCCGGTGTGAGTGTCGCTCCATCATCCTTTTGGTGGGGGGTCTGTCATAGTCATTAATGTCAAATTGTGCGATAGTGTTTGTCCTCTCATCCTTTTGGTGGTAGTGGCCGGTATGAGTTTCGCTCCATCATCCTATTGGTGAGGGTCTATCATAGTCATTAATGTCAGATTGTACGATAGTAGTCGTCCAATCATCCTTTAGGTGGTAATGGTCGGTGTGAGTTTCACTCCATCATCCTTTTGGTGGGGGGTCTTTCATAGTCGTTAATGTCTGATTGTGCGATAGTGTTTGTCCTATAATTCTTTAGGTGGTAGTGACCGGTTTGAGTTTCGCTCCGTCATCCTTTTGGTGGGGGGTCTATCCTAGTCATTAATGTCAGATTGTGCAATAGTGTTCACCCTATCATCCTTTTGTGGTATTGGCCGGTGTGAGTTTCGCTCTGTTATGCTTGTGATGGAGGGTCTGGCATAGTCATTAATGTCAGATTGTGCGATAGTGTTTGTCCTATCATCCTTTTGGTGGTAGTGGCCTGTGTGAGTTTCGCTCCGTCATCCTTTTGGTGGGTGGTCTGTCATATTCATTAATGTCAGATTGTGCGATAGTGTTTGTCCTAACATCCTTTTGGTGGTAGTGGCCGATATGACTTTCGCTCCGTCATCCTTTTGATGGGGGGTCTGTCATAGTCATTAATGTCAGATTGTGCGATAGTGTTTGTCCTAGCATCCTTTTGATGGTAGTGACGGCGTGGGTTCGCTCCGTCATCCTTTTGGTGGAGGGTCTGTCATAGTCATTAATGTCAAATTGTGCGATAGTGTTTGTCCTATCATCCTTTTGGTGGTAGTGGCTGGTGTGAGTTTCAGTCCATCATCTTTTTGGTAAAGGGTCTGTCAAAGTCATCAATGTCAGATTGTGCGATAGTGGTTGTCCAATCATCCTTTAGGTGGTAATAGGCGGTGTGAGTTTCAATCCATCATCCTTTTGGTGGGGGGTCTTTCATAGTCATTAATGTCAGATTGTGCGATAGTGTTTGTCCTATCATTCTTTAGGTGGTAGTGGCTGGTGTGAGTTTCGTTCCGTCATCCTTTTGGTTGAGGGTCTGTTATAGTCATTAATGTCAAATTGTGCGATAGTGTTTGTCCTCTCATCGTTTTGGTGGTAGTGGCCAGTGTGAGTGTCGCTACGTCATCCTTTTGGTGGACGGTCTGTCATAGTCATTAATGTCAAATTGTGCGATACTGTTTGTCCTCTGATCCTTTTGGTGGTAGTGGCCGGTGTGAGTTTCGCTCCTTCATCCTTTTGGTGGAGGGTCTGTCATAGTCATTAATGTCAGATTGTGCGATAGTGTTTGACCTATCTTCCTTTTGGTGGTAGTGGCCGGTGTGAGTTTCGTTCCGTCATCCTTTTTGTGGAGGGTCTGTCATAGTCATTAATGTCAGATTGTGCGATAGTGTTTGTCCTATCATCGTTTTGGTGGTAGTGGCCGGTGTGAGTGTCGCTCCGTCATCCATTTGGTGGGGGGTTTTTCATAGTCATTAATGTCAAATTGTGCGATAGTGTTTGTCCTCTCATCCTTTTGGTGGTAGTGGCCGGTGTGAGTTTCGCTCCGTCATCCTTTTGGTGGAGGGTCTGTCATAGTCATTAATGTCAGATTGTGCGATAGTGTTTGTCATATCATCGTTTTGGTGGTAGTGGCCGGTGTGAGTGTCGCTCCATCATCCTTTTGGTGGGGGGTCTGTCATAGTCATTAATGTCAAATTGTGCGATAGTGTTTGTCCTCTCATCCTTTTGGTGGTAGTGGCCGGTGTGAGTTTCGCTCCATCATCCTATTGGTGAGGGTCTATCATAGTCATTAATGTCAGATTGTACGATAGTAGTCGTCCAATCATCCTTTAGGTGGTAATGGTCGGTGTGAGTTTCACTCCATCATCCTTTTGGTGGGGGGTCTTTCATAGTCGTTAATGTCTGATTGTGCGATAGTGTTTGTCCTATAATTCTTTAGGTGGTAGTGACCGGTTTGAGTTTCGCTCCGTCATCCTTTTGGTGGGGGGTCTATCCTAGTCATTAATGTCAGATTGTGCAATAGTGTTCACCCTATCATCCTTTTGTGGTATTGGCCGGTGTGAGTTTCGCTCCGTTATGCTTGTGATGGAGGGTCTGGCATAGTCATTAATGTCAGATTGTGCGATAGTGTTTGTCCTATCATCCTTTTGGTGGTAGTGGCCTGTGTGAGTTTCGCTCCGTCATCCTTTTGGTGGGTGGTCTGTCATATTCATTAATGTCAGATTGTGCGATAGTGTTTGTCCTAACATCCTTTTGGTGGTAGTGGCCGATATGACTTTCGCTCCGTCATCCTTTTGATGGGGGGTCTGTCATAGTCATTAATGTCAGATTGTGCGATAGTGTTTGTCCTAGCATCCTTTTGATGGTAGTGACGGCGTGGGTTCGCTCCGTCATCCTTTTGGTGGAGGGTCTGTCATAGTCATTAATGTCAAATTGTGCGATAGTGTTTGTCCTATCATCCTTTTGGTGGTAGTGGCTGGTGTGAGTTTCAGTCCATCATCTTTTTGGTAAAGGGTCTGTCAAAGTCATCAATGTCAGATTGTGCGATAGTGGTTGTCCAATCATCCTTTAGGTGGTAATAGGCGGTGTGAGTTTCAATCCATCATCCTTTTGGTGGGGGGTCTTTCATAGTCATTAATGTCAGATTGTGCGATAGTGTTTGTCCTATCATTCTTTAGGTGGTAGTGGCTGGTGTGAGTTTCGTTCCGTCATCCTTTTGGTTGAGGGTCTGTTATAGTCATTAATGTCAAATTGTGCGATAGTGTTTGTCCTCTCATCGTTTTGGTGGTAGTGGCCAGTGTGAGTGTCGCTACGTCATCCTTTTGGTGGACGGTCTGTCATAGTCATTAATGTCAAATTGTGCGATACTGTTTGTCCTCTGATCCTTTTGGTGGTAGTGGCCGGTGTGAGTTTCGCTCCTTCATCCTTTTGGTGGAGGGTCTGTCATAGTCATTAATGTCAGATTGTGCGATAGTGTTTGACCTATCTTCCTTTTGGTGGTAGTGGCCGGTGTGAGTTTCGTTCCGTCATCCTTTTTGTGGAGGGTCTGTCATAGTCATTAATGTCAGATTGTGCGATAGTGTTTGTCCTATCATCGTTTTGGTGGTAGTGGCCGGTGTGAGTGTCGCTCCGTCATCCATTTGGTGGGGGGTTTTTCATAGTCATTAATGTCAAATTGTGCGATAGTGTTTGTCCTCTCATCCTTTTGGTGGTAGTGGCCGGTGTGAGTTTCGCTCCGTCATCCTTTTGGTGGAGGGTCTGTCATAGTCATTAATGTCACATTGTGCGATAGTGTTTGTCCTATCATCCTTTTGGTGGTAGTGGCTGGTGTGAGTTTCGTTCCGTCATCCTTTTGGTGGAGGGTCTGTCATAGTCATTAATGTCAGATTGTGCGATAGTGTTTGTCCTATCATCGTTTTGGTGGTAGTGTCCGGTGTGAGTGTCTCTCCATCATCCTTTTGGTGGGGGGGGTCTGTCATAGTCATTAATGTCAAATTGTGCGATAGTGTTTGTCCTCTCATCCTTTCGGTGGTAGTGGCCGGTGTGAGTTTCGCTCCATCATCCTATTGGTGGGGGGTCTGTCATAGTCATTAATGTCAGATTGTACGATAGTGGTTGTGCAATCATCCTTTAGGTGGTAACGGCCGGTGTGAGTTTCGCTCCGTCATCCTTTTGGTTGGGGGTCTTTCATAGTCATTAATGTCAGATTGTGCGATAGTGTTTGTCCTATCATCCTTTTGGTGGTAGTGGCTGGTGTGAGTTTCGTTCTGTCATCCTTTTGGTGGAGGGTCTGTCTTAGTCATTAATGTATGATTGTGCGATAGTGTTTGTCCTATCATCATTTTGGTGGTAGTGGCCGGTGTGAGTGTCGCTCCATCATCCTTTTGGTGGGGGGTCTGTCATAGTCATTAATGTCAAATTGTGCGATAGTGTTTTTCCTCTCATCGTTTTGGTGGTAGTGGCCGGTGTGAGTGTCGCTACGTCATCCTTTTGGTGGGCGGTCTGTCATAGTCATTAATGTCAAATTTTGCGATAGTGTTTGTCCTCTTATCCTTTTGGTGGTAGTGGCCGGTGTGAGTTTCGCTCCGTCATCCTTTTGGTGGAGGGTCTGTCATAGTCATTAATGTCAGATTGTGCGATAGTGTTTGTCCTATCATCGTTTTGGTGGTAGTGGCCGGTGTGAGTGTCGCTCCATCATCCTTTTGGTGGGGGGTCTGTCATAGTCATTAATGTCAAATTGTGCGATAGTGTTTGTCCTCTCATCCTTTTGGTGGTAGTGGCCGGTGTGAGTTTCGCTCCATCATCCTATTGGTGGAGGGTCTGTCATAGTCATTAATGTCAGATTGTACGATAGTGGTTGTCCAATCATCCTTTAGGTGGTAATGGCCGGTGTGAGTTTCACTCTATCATCCTTTTGGTGGGGGGTCTTTCATAGTCGTTAATGTCTGATTGTGCGATAGTGTTTGTCCTTTCATTCTTTAGGTGGTAGTGACCGGTGTGAGTTTCGCTCCGTCATCTTTTTGGTGGGGGGTCTATAATAGTCATTAATGTCAGATTGTGCGATAATGTTTATCCTATCATCCTTTTGTAGTATTGGCCGGTGTGAGTTTTGCTCCGTTATCCTTGTGATGGGGGGTCTGGCATAGTCATCAATGTCAGATTGTGCGATAGTGTTTGACCTATCATCCTTTTGGTGGTAGTGGCCGGTGTGAGTTTCGTTCCGTCATCCTTTTTGTGGAGGGTCTGTCATAGTCATTAATGTCAGATTGTGCGATAGTGTTTGTCCTATCATCGTTTTGGTGGTAGTGGCCGGTGTGAGTGTCGCTCCGTCATCCATTTGGTGGGGGGTTTTTCATAGTCATTAATGTCAAATTGTGCGATAGTGTTTGTCCTCTCATCCTTTTGGTGGTAGTGGCCGGTGTGAGTTTCGCTCCGTCATCCTTTTGGTGGAGGGTCTGTCATAGTCATTAATGTCACATTGTGCGATAGTGTTTGTCCTATCATCCTTTTGGTGGTAGTGGCTGGTGTGAGTTTCGTTCCGTCATCCTTTTGGTGGAGGGTCTGTCATAGTCATTAATGTCAGATTGTGCGATAGTGTTTGTCCTATCATCGTTTTGGTGGTAGTGGCCGGTGTGAGTGTCTCTCCATCATCCTTTTGGTGGGGGGGTCTGTCATAGTCATTAATGTCAAATTGTGCGATAGTGTTTGTCCTCTCATCCTTTCGGTGGTAGTGGCCGGTGTGAGTTTCGCTCCATCATCCTATTAGTGGGGGGTCTGTCATAGTCATTAATGTCAGATTGTACGATAGTGGTTGTGCAATCATCCTTTAGGTGGTAACGGCCGGTGTGAGTTTCGCTCGGTTATCCTTGTGATGGGGGGTCTGGCATAGTCATTAATGTTAGATTGTGCGATAGTGTTTGTCCTATCATCCTTTTGGTGATAGTGGCCGGTGTGAGTTTCTCTCCATCATCCTTTTGGTGGGTGGTCTGTCATATTCATTAATGTCAGATTGTGCGATAGTGTTTGTCCTAACATCCTTTTGGTGGTAGTGGCCGATATGAGTTTCGCTCCATCATCCTTTTGATGGGGGGTCTGTCATAGTCATTAATGTAAGATTGTGCGATAGTGTTTGTCCTATCATCCTTTTGGTGGTAGTGACGGCGTGGGTTCGCTCTGTCATCCTTTTGGTGGAGGGTCTGTCATAGTCATTAATGTCAGATTGTGCGATAGTGTTTGTCCTATCATCCTTTTGGTGGTAGTGGCTGGTGTGAGTTTCAGTCCATCATCATTTTGGTGGGGGGTCTGTCAAAGTCATCAATGTAAGATTGTGCGATAGTGGTTGTCCAATCATCCTTTAGGTGGTAATGGCCGGTGTGAGTTTCAATCCGTCATCCTTTTGGTGGGGGGTATTTCATAGTCATTAATGTCAGATTGTGCGATAGTGTTTGTCCTATCATTCTTTAGGTGGTAGTGGCCGGTGTGAGTTTCGCTCCGTCATCCTTTTGGTTGGGGGTCTTTCATAGTCATTAATGTCAGATTGTGCGATAGTGTTTGTCCTATCATCCTTTTGGTGGTTGTGGCTGGTGTGAGTTTCGTTCTGTCATCCTTTTGGTGGAGGGTCTGTCTTAGTCATTAATGTATGATTGTGCGATAGTGTTTGTCCTATCATCATTTTGGTGGTAGTGGCCGGTGTGAGTGTCGCTCCATCATCCTTTTGGTGGGGGGTCTGTCATAGTCATTAATGTCAAATTGTGCGATAGTGTTTTTCCTCTCATCGTTTTGGTGGTAGTGGCCGGTGTGAGTGTCGCTACGTCATCCTTTTGGTGGGCGGTCTGTCATAGTCATTAATGTCAAATTTTGCGATAGTGTTTGTCCTCTTATCCTTTTGTTGGTAGTGGCCGGTGTGAGTTTCGCTCCGTCATCCTTTTGGTGGAGGGTCTGTCATAGTCATTAATGTCAGATTGTGCGATAGTGTTTGTCCTATCATCGTTTTGGTGGTAGTGGCCGGTGTGAGTGTCGCTCCATCATCCTTTTGGTCGGGGGTCTGTCATAGTCATTAATGTCAAATTGTGCGATAGTGTTTGTCCTCTCATCCTTTTGGTGGTAGTGGCCGGTGTGAGTTTCGCTCCATCATCCTATTGGTGGAG
This sequence comes from Lathyrus sativus, assembly GCA_963859935.3. NCBI lineage: Eukaryota > Viridiplantae > Streptophyta > Magnoliopsida > Fabales > Fabaceae > Lathyrus > Lathyrus sativus. The sequence goes on along the minus strand of CAWUDS030000849.1, from coordinate 15,255 downwards.
GGTCTGTCATAGTCATTAATGTCAGATTGTACGATAGTGGTTGTCCAATCATCCTTTAGGTGGTAATGGCCGGTGTGAGTTTCACTCCATCATCCTTTTGGTGGGGGGTCTTTCATAGTCGTTAATGTCTGATTGTGCGATAGTGTTTGTCCTTTCATTCTTTAGGTGGTAGTGACCGGTGTGAGTTTCGCTCCGTCATCTTTTTGGTGGGGGGTCTATCATAGTCATTAATGTCAGATTGTGCGATAATATTTATCCTATCATCCTTTTGTGGTATTGGCCGGTGTGAGTTTTGCTCCGTTATCCTTGTGATGGGGGGTCTGGCATAGTCATTAATGTCAGATTGTGCGATAGTGTTTGTAATATCATCCTTTTTGTGGTATTGGCCGGTGTGAGTTTCGCTACGTCATCCTTTTGGTGGGTGGTCTGTCATATTCATTAATGTTAGATTGTGCGATAGTGTTTGTCCTAACATCCTTTTGGTGGTAGTGGCCGATATGAGTTTCGCTCCGTCATCCTTTTTATGGGGGGTCTGTCATAGTCATTAATGTCAGATTGTGCGATAGTGTTTGTCGTATCATCCTTTTGGTGGTAGTGTCGGCGTGGGTTTCGCTCCGTCATCCTTTTGGTGGAGGGTCTGTCATAGTCATTAATGTCAGATTGTGCGATAGTGTTTGTCCTATCATCCTTTTGGTGGTAGTGGCTGGTGTGACTTTCATTCCGTCATCCTTTTGGTGGAGGGTCTGTCTTTGTCATTAATGTCAGATTGTGCGATAGTGTTTGTCCTATCATCGTTTTGCTGGTAGTGGCCGGTGTGAGTGTCGCTCCATCATCCTTTTGGTGGGGGTTTGTCATAGTCATTAATGTCAAATTGTGCGATAGTGTTTGTCCTCTCATCCTTTTGGTGGTACTGGCCGGTGTGAATTTCGCTCCGTCATCCTTTTGGTGGAGGTTCTGTCATAGTCATTAATGTCAGATTGTGCGATAGTGTTTGTCCTATCATCATTTTGGTGGTAGTGGCTGGTGTGAGTTTCGTTCCGTCACCCTTTTGGTGGAGGGTCTGTTATAGTCATTAATGTCAAATTGTGTGATAGTGTTTGTCCTCTCATCGTTTTGGTGGTAGTGGCCGGTGTGAGTGTCGCTACGTCATCCTTTTGGTGGGCGGTCTGTCATAGTCATTAATGTCAAATTATGCGATAGTGTTTGTCCTCTTATCCTTTTGGTGGTAGTGGCCGGTGTGAGTTTCGCTCTGTCATCCTTTTGGTGGAGGGTCTGTCATAGTCATTAATGTCAGATTGTGCGATAGTGTTTGACCTATCATCCTTTTGGTGGTAGTGGCCGGTGTGAGTTTCGTTCCGTCATCCTTTTTGTGGAGGGTCTGTCATAGTCATTAATGTCAGATTGTGCGATAGTGTTTGTCCAATCATCGTTTTTGTGGTAGTGGCCGGTGTGAGTGGCGCTCCGTCATCCATTTGGTGGGGGGTTTGTCATAGTCATAAATGTCAAATTGTGCGATAGTGTTTGTCCTCTCATCCTTTTGATGGTAGTGGCCGGTGTGAGTTTCGCTCCGTCATCCTTTTGGTGGAGGGTCTGTCATAGTCATTAATGTCAGATTGTGCGATAGTGTTTGTCGTATCATCCTTTTGGTGGTAGTGGCCGGTGTGAGTGTCGCTCCATCATCCTTTTGGTGGGGGGTCTGTCATAGTCATTAATGTCAGATTGTGCGATAGTGTTTGTCCTCTCATCCTTTTGGTGGTAGTGGCCGGTGTGAGTTTCGCTCCATCATCCTATTGGTGGAGGGTCTATCTTAGTCATTAATGTCAGATTGTACGATAGTGGTTGTCCAATCATCCTTTAGGTGGTAATGGCCAGTGTGAGTTTCACTCCATCATCCTTTTGGTGGGGGGGTCTTTCATAGTCGTTATTGTCTGACTGTGTGATAGTGGTTGTCCTATCATTCTTTAGGTGGTAGTGACCGGTGTGAGTTTCGCACCGTCATCCTTTTGGTGCGGGGTCTATCATAGTCATTAATGTCAGATCGTGCAATAATGTTTATCCTATCATCCATTTGTGGTTTTGGCCGGTGTGAGTTTCGCTTCGTTATCCTTGTGATGGGGGGTCTGGCATAGTCATTAATGTCAGATTGTGCGATAGTGTTTGTCCTATCATCCTTTTGGTGGTAGTGGCCGGTGTGAGTTTCGCTCCGTCATCCTTTTGGTGGGTGGTCTGTCATATTCATTAATGTCAGATTGTGCGATCGTGTTTGTCCTAACATCCTTTTGGTGGTAGTGGCCGATATGAGTTTCACTCCATCATCCTTTTGATGGGGGGTCTGTCATAGTCATTAATGTCAGATTGTGTGATAGTGTTTGTCCTATCATCCTTTTGGTGGTAGTGACGGCGTGGGTTCGCTCCGTCATCCTTTTGGTGGAGGGTCTGTCATAGTCATTGATGTCAGATTGTGCGATAGTGTTTGTTCTATCATCCTTTTGGTGGTAGTGGCTGGTGTGAGTTTCAGTCCATCATCTTTTTGGTGGGGGGTCTGTCAAATTCATCAATGTCAGATTGTGCGATAATGGTTGTCCAATCATCCTTTAGGTGGTAATGGTCGGTGTGAGTTTCAATCCATCATCCTTTTGGTGGCGGGTCTTTCATAGTCATTAATGTCAGATTGTGCGATAATGTTTGTCCTATCACTCTTTAGGTGGTAGTGGCCGGTGTGAGTTTCGCTCCGTCATCCTTTTGGTGGGGGGTCTTTCATAGTCTTTAATGTCAGATTGTGCGATAGTGATTGTCCTATCATTCTTTGGGTGGTAGAGACCGGTGTGAGTTTCGCTCCGTCATCCTTTTGGTGGGGGGTCTCTCATAGTATTTAATGTCAGATTGTGCAATAAGGATTATCCTATCATCCTTTTAGTGGTAGTGGCCGGTGTGAGTTTCGCTCTGTCATCCTTTTTGTGGGGGGTATGTCATAGTCATTAATGTCAGATTGTGTGATAGTGTTTGTCCTATCATCGTTTTCGTGGTAGTGGACGGTGTGAGTGTTGCTTCGTCTTCCATTTGGTGGGGGGTTTGTCATAGTCATTAATGTCAAATTGTGCGATAGTGTTTGTCCTCTCATCCTTTTGGTGGTAGTGGCCGGTGTGAGTTTCGCTCCGTCATCCTTTTGGTGGAGGGTCTGTCATAGTCATTAATGTTTGATTTTGTGATAGTGTTTATCCTATCATCCTTTTGGTGGTAGTGGCTGGTGTGAGTTTCGTTCCGTCATCCTTTTGGTGGAGGGTCTGTTATAGTCATTAATGTCAAATTGTGCGATAGTGTTTGTCCTCTCATCGTTTTGGTGGTAGTGGCCGGTGTGAGCGTCGCTACGTCATCCTTTTGGTGGGCGGTCTGTCATAGTCATTAATGTCAAATTGTGCGATAGTGTTTGTGCTCTTATCCTTTTGGTGGTAGTGGCTGGTGTGAGTTTCGCTCCGTCATCCTTTTGGTGGAGGGTCTGTCATAGTCATTAATGTCAGATTGTGCGATAGTGTTTGACCTATCATCCTTTTGGTGGTAGTGGCCGGTGTGAGTTTCGTTCCGTCATCCTTTTTGTGGAGGGTCTGTCATAGTCATTAATGTCAGATTGTGCGATAGTGTTTGTCTAATCATCGTTTTGGTGGTAGTGGCCGGTGTGAGTGTCGCTCCGTCATCCATTTGGTAGGGGGTTTGTCATAGTCATAAATGTCAAATTGTGCGATAGTGTTTGTCCTCTCATCCTTTTGATGGTAGTGGCCGGTGTGAGTTTCGCTCCGTCATCCTTTTGGTGGAGGGTCTGTCATAGTCATTAATGTCAGATTGTGTGATAGTGTTTGTCCTATCATCCTTTTGGTGGTAGTGGCCGGTGTGAGTGTCGCTCCATCATCCTTTTGGTGGGGGGTCTGTCATAGTCATTAATGTCAGATTGTGCGATAGTGTTTGTCCTCTCATCCTTTTGGTGGTAGTGGCCGGTGTGAGTTTCGCTCCATCATCCTATTGGTGGAGGGTCTGTCTTAGTCATTAATGTCAGATTGTACGATAGTGGTTGTCCAATCATCCTTTAGGTGGTAATGGCCAGTGTGAGTTTCACTCCATCATCCTTTTGGTAGGGGGGTCTTTCATAGTCGTTATTGTCTGACTGTGCGATAGTGGTTGTCCTATCATTCTTTAGGTGGTAGTGACCGGTGTGAGTTTCGCACCGTCATCCTTTTGGTGCGGGGTCTATCATAGTCATTAATGTCAGATTGTGCAATAGTGTTTATCCTATCATCCTTTTGTGGTATTGGCCGGTGTGAGTTTCGCTTCGTTATCCTTGTGATGGGGGGTCTGGCATAGTCATTAATGTCAGATTGTGCGATAGTGTTTGTCCTATCATCCTTTTGGTGGTAGTGGCCGGTGTGAGTTTCGCTCCGTCATCCTTTTGGTGGGTGGTCTGTCATATTCATTAATGTCAGATTGTGCGATCGTGTTTATCCTAACATCCTTTTGGTGGTAGTGGCCGATATGAGTTTCGCTCCGTCATCCTTTTGATGGGGGGTCTGTCATAGTCATTAATGTCAGATTGTGTGATAGTGTTTGTCCTATCATCCTTTTGGTGGTAGTGACGGCGTGGGTTCGCTCCGTCATCCTTTTGGTGGAGGGTCTGTCATAGTCATTGATGTCAGATTGTGCGATAGTGTTTGTCCTATCATCCTTTTGGTGGTAGTGGCTGGTGTGAGTTTCAGTCCATCATCTTTTTGGTGGGGGGTCTGTCAAATTCATCAATGTCAGATTGTGCGATAGTGGTTGTCCAATCATCCTTTAGGTGGTAATGGCCGGTGTGAGTTTCAATCCATCATCCTTTTGGTGGCGGGTCTTTCATAGTCATTAATGTCAGATTGTGCGATAATGTTTGTCCTATCACTCTTTAGGTGGTAGTGGCCGGTGTGAGTTTCGCTCCATCATCCTTTTGATGGGGGGTCTTTCATAGTCTTTAATGTCAGATTGTGCGATAGTGATTGTCCTATCATTCTTTGGGTGGTAGAGACCGGTGTGAGTTTTGCTCCGTCATCCTTTTGGTGGGGGGTCTCTCATAGTATTTAATGTCAGATTGTGCAATAAGGATTATCCTATCATCCTTTTAGTGGTAGTGGCCGGTGTGAGTTTCGCTCTGTCATCCTTTTTGTGGGGGGTATGTCATAGTCATTAATGTCAGATTGTGTGATAGTGTTTGTCCTATCATCGTTTTCGTGGTAGTGGACGGTGTGAGTGTTGCTTCGTCTTCCATTTGGTGGGGGGTTTGTCATAGTCATTAATGTCAAATTGTGCGATAGTGTTTGTCCTCTCATCCTTTTGGTGGTAGTGGACGGTGTGAGTTTCGCTCCGTCATCCTTTTGGTGGAGGGTCTGTCATAGTCATTAATGTTTGATTTTGTGATAGTGTTTATCCTATCATCCTTTTGGTGGTAGTGGCTGGTGTGAGTTTCGTTCCATCATCCTTTTGGTGGAGGGTCTGTTATAGTCATTAATGTCAAATTGTGCGATAGTGTTTGTCCTCTCATCGTTTTGGTGGTAGTGGCCGGTGTGAGCGTCGCTACGTCATCCTTTTGGTGGGCGGTCTGTCATAGTCATTAATGTCAAATTGTGCGATAGTGTTTGTGCTCTTATCCTTTTGGTGGTAGTGGCTGGTGTGAGTTTCGCTCCGTCATCCTTTTGGTGGAGGGTCTGTCATAGTCATTAATGTCAGATTGTGCGATAGTGTTTGACCTATCATCCTTTTGGTGGTAGTGGCCGGTGTGAGTTTCGTTCCGTCATCCTTTTTGTGGAGGGTCTGTCATAGTCATTAATGTCAGATTGTGCGATAGTGTTTGTCTAATCATCGTTTTGGTGGTAGTGGCCGGTGTGAGTGTCGCTCCGTCATCCATTTGGTAGGGGGTTTGTCATAGTCATAAATGTCAAATTGTGCGATAGTGTTTGTCCTCTCATCCTTTTGATGGTAGTGGCCGGTGTGAGTTTCGCTCCGCCATCCTTTTGGTGGAGGGTCTGTCATAGTCATTAATGTCAGATTGTGCGATAGTGTTTGTCCTATCATCCTTTTGGTGGTAGTGGCCGGTGTGAGTGTCGCTCCATCATCCTTTTGGTGGGGGGTCTGTCATAGTCATTAATGTCAGATTGTGCGATAGTGTTTGTCCTCTCATCCTTTTGGTGGTAGTGGCCGGTGTGAGTTTCGCTCCATCATCCTATTGGTGGAGGGTCTGTCTTAGTCATTAATGTCAGATTGTACGATAGTGGTTGTCCAATCATCCTTTAGGTGGTAATGGCCAGTGTGAGTTTCACTCCATCATCCTTTTGGTGGGGGGGTCTTTCATAGTCGTTATTGTCTGACTGTGCGATAGTGGTTGTCCTATCATTCTTTAGGTGGTAGTGACCGGTGTGAGTTTCGCACCGTCATCCTTTTGGTGCGGGGTCTATCATAGTCATTAATGTCAGATTGTGCAATAGTGTTTATCCTATCATCCTTTTGTGGTATTGGCCGGTGTGAGTTTCGCTTCGTTATCCTTGTGATGGGGGGTCTGGCATAGTCATTAATGTCAGATTGTGCGATAGTGTTTGTCCTATCATCCTTTTGGTGGTAGTGGCCGGTGTGAGTTTCGCTCCGTCATCCTTTTGGTGGGGGGTCTGTCATATTCATTAATGTCAGATTGTGCGATCGTGTTTGTCCTAACATCCTTTTGGTGGTAGTGGCCGGTGTGAGTTTCGCTCCGTCATCCTTTTGATGGGGGGTCTGTCATAGTCATTAATGTCAGATTGTGTGATAGTGTTTGTCCTATCATCCTTTTGGTGGTAGTGACGGCGTGGGTTCGCTCCGTCATCCTTTTGGTGGAGGGTCTGTCATAGTCATTGATGTCAGATTGTGCGATAGTGTTTGTCCTATCATCCTTTTGGTGGTAGTGGCTGGTGTGAGTTTCAGTCCATCATCTTTTTGGTGGGGGGTCTGTCAAATTCATCAATGTCAGATTGTGCGATAGTGGTTGTCCAATCATCCTTTAGGTGGTAATGGCCGGTGTGAGTTTCAATCCATCATCCTTTTGGTTGCGGGTCTTTCATAGTCATTAATGTCAGATTGTGCGATAATGTTTGTCCTATCACTCTTTAGGTGGTAGTGGCCGGTGTGAGTTTCGCTCCGTCATCCTTTTGGTGGGGGGTCTTTCATAGTCTTTAATGTCAGATTGTGCGATAGTGATTGTCCTATCATTCTTTAGGTGGTAGAGACCGGTGTGAGTTTCGCTCCGTCATCCTTTTGGTGGGGGGTCTCTCATAGTATTTAATGTCAGATTGTGCAATAAGGATTATCCTATCATACTTTTAGTGGTAGTGGCCGGTGTGAGTTTCGCTCTGTCATCCTTTTTGTGGGGGGTCTGTCATAGTCATTAATGTCAGATTGTGTGATAGTGTTTGTCCTATCATAGTTTTCGTGGTAGTGGACGGTGTGAGTGGCGCTCCGTCATCCATTTGGTAGGGGGTTTGTCATAGTCATTAATGTCAGATTGTGCGATAGTGTTTGACCTATCATCCTTTTGGTGGTAGTGGCCGGTGTGAGTTTCGTTCCGTCATCCTTTTTGTGGAGGGTCTGTCATAGTCATTAATGTTTGATTTTGCGATAGTGTTTGTCCTATCATCCTTTTGGTGGTAGTGGCTGGTGTGAGTTTCGTTCCGTCATCCTTTTGGTGGAGGGTCTGTTATAGTCATTAATGTCAAATTGTGCGATAGTGTTTGTCCTCTCATCATTTTGGTGGTAGTGGCCGGTGTGAGTGTCGCTACGTCATCCTTTTGGTGGGCGGTCTGTCATAGTCATTAATGTCAAATTGTGCGATAGTGTTTGTGCTCTTATCCTTTTGGTGGTAGTGGCTGGTGTGAGTTTCGCTCCGTCATCCTTTTGGTGGAGGGTCTGTCATAGTCATTAATGTCAAATTGTGCGATAGTGTTTGTCCTATCATCCTTTTGGTGGTAGTAGCTGGTGTGAGTTTTGTTCCGTCATCCTTTTGGTGGAGGGTCTGTCATAGTCATTAATGTCAAATTGTGCGATAGTGTTTATCCTATCATCGTTTTGGTGGTAGTGGCCGGTGTGAGTGTCGCTCCATCATCTTTTTGGTGGGGGGAATGTCATAGTCATTAATGTCAAATTATGCAATAGTGTTTGTCCTTTCATCCTTTTGGTGGTAGTGGCCGGTGTGAGTTTCGCTCCATCATCCTATTGGTGGAGGGTCTGTCTTAGTCATTAATGTCAGATTGAACGATAGTGGTTGTCCAATCATCCTTTAGGTGGTAATGGCCAGTGTGAGTTTCACTCCATCATCCTTTTGGTGGGGGGGTCTTTCATAGTCGTTATTGTCTGACTGTGCGATAGTGGTTGTCCTATCATTATTTAGGTGGTAGTGACCGGTGTGAGTTTCGCACCGTCATCCTTTTGGCGCGGGGTCTATCATAGTCATTAATGTCAGATTGTGCAATAATGTTTATCCTATCATCCTTTTGTGGTATTGGCCGGTGTGAGTTTCGCTTCGTTATCCTTGTGATGGGGGGTCTGGCATAGTCATTAATGTCAGATTGTGCGATAGTGTTTGTCCTATCATCCTTTTGTGTGGTAGTGGCCGGTGTGAGTTTCGCTCCGTCATCCTTTTGGTGGGTGGTCTGTCATATTCATTAATGTCAGATTGTGCGATCGTGTTTGTCCTAACATCCTTTTGGTGGTAGTGGCCGATATGAGTTTCGCTCCGTCATCCTTTTGATGGGGGGTCTGTCATAGTCATTAATGTCAGATTGTGTGATAGTGTTTGTCCTATCATCCTTTTGGTGGTAGTGACGGCGTGGGTTCGCTCCGTCATCCTTTTGGTGGAGGGTCTGTCATAGTCATTGATGTCAGATTGTGCGATAGTGTTTGTCCTATCATCCTTTTGGTGTTAGTGGCTGGTGTGAGTTTCAGTCCATCATCTTTTTGGTGGGGGGTCTGTCAAATTCATCAATGTCAGATTGTGCGATAGTGGTTGTCCAATCATCCTTTAGGTGGTAATGGCCGGTGTGAGTTTCAATCCATCATCCTTTTGGTGGCGGGTCTTTCATAGTCATTAATGTCAGATTGTGCGATAATGTTTGTCCTATCACTCTTTAGGTAGTAGTGGCCGGTGTGAGTTTCGCTCCGTCATCCTTTTGGTGGGGGGTCTTTCATAGTCTTTAATGTCAGATTGTGCGATAGTGATTGTCCTATCATTCTTTAGGTGGTAGATACCGGTGTGAGTTTCGCTCCGTCATCCTTTTGGTGGGGGGTCTCTCATAGTATTTAATGTCAGATTGTGCAATAAGGATTATCCTATCATCCTTTTAGTGGTAGTGGCCGGTGTGAGTTTCGCTCTGTCATCCTTTTTGTGGGGGGTCTGTCATAGTCATTAATGTCAGATTGTGTGATAGTGTTTGTCCTATCATAGTTTTCGTGGTAGTGGACGGTGTGAGTGTCGCTCCGTCATCCATTTGGTAGGGGGTTTGTCATAGTCATTAATGTCAAATTGTGCGATAGTGTTTGTCCTCTCATCGTTTTGGTGGTAGTGGCCGGTGTGAGTTTCGCTCCGTCATCCTTTTGGTGGAGGGTCTGTCATAGTCATTAATGTCAGATTGTGCGATAGTGTTTGTCCTATCATCCTTTTGGTGGTAGTGGCTGGTGTGAGTTTCGTTCCGTCATCCTTTTGGTGGAGGGTCTGTTATAGTCATCAATGTCAAATTGTGCGATAGTGTTTGTCCTCCCATCGTTTTGGTGGTATTGGCCAGTGTGAGTGTCGCTACATCATCCTTTTGGTGGGCGGTCTGTCATAGTCATTAATGTCAAATTGTGCGATAGTGTTTGTGCTCTTATCCTTTTGGTGGTAGTGGCTGGTGTGAGTTTCGCTCCGTCATCCATTTGGTGGAGGGTCTGTCATAGTCATTAATGTCAGATTGTGCGATAGTGTTTGACCTATCATCCTTTTGGTGGTAGTGGCCGGTGTGAGTTTCGTTCCATCATCCTTTTTGTGGAGGGTCTGTCATAGTCATTAAGTCAAATTGTGTGATAGTGTTTGTCCAATCATCGTTTTGGTGGTATTGGCCGGTGTGAGTGTCGCTCCGTCACCCATTTGGTGGGGGGTCTGTAGTCATTAATGTCAAATTGTACGATAGTGTTTGTCCTCTCATCCTTTTGGTGGTAGTGGCCGGTGTGAGTTTCGCTCCGTCATCCTTTTGGTGGAGGGTCTGTTATAGTCATTAATGTCAAATTGTGCGATAGTGTTTGTCCTATCATCCTTTTGGTGGTAGTGGCTGGTGTGAGTTTCGTTCCGTCATCCTTTTGGTGGAGAGTCTGTCATAGTCATTAATGTCAGATTGTGCGATAGTGTGTGTCCTATCACCGTTTTGGTGGTAGTGGCCGGTGTGAGTGTCGCTCCATCATCCTTTTGGTGGGGGGTCTGTCATAGTCATTAATGTCAAATTATGCGATAGTGTTTGTCCTCTCATCCTTTTGGTGGTAGTGGCCGGTGTGAGTTTCGCTCCATCATCCTATTGGTGGAGGGTCTGTCATAGTCATTAATGTCAGATTGTACGATAGTGGTTGTCCAATCATCCTTTAGGTGGTAATGGCCGGTGTGAGTTTCACTCCATCATCCTTTTGGTGGGGGGTCTTTCATAGTCGTTAATGTCTGATTGTGCGATAGTTTTTGTCCTATCATTCTTTAGGTGGTTGTGGCCGGTGTGAGTTTCGCTCCGTCATCCTTTTGGTGGGGGGTCTTTCATAGTCTTTAATGTCAGATTGTGCGATAGTGATTGTCCTATAATTCTTTAGGTGTTAGACACCGGTGTGAGTTTAGCTCCGTCATCCTTTTGGTGGGGGGCTGTCATAGTATTTAATGTCAGATTGTGCGATAATGATTATCCTATCATCCTTTTAGTGGTAGTGGCCGGTGTGAGTTTCGCTCTGTCATCCTTTTTGTGGGGGGTCTGTCATAGCCATTAATGTCAGATTGTGCGATAGTGTTTGTCCTCTCATCCTTTTGGTGGTAGTGTCCGGTGTGAGTTTCGCTCCGTCATCCTTTTGGTGGAGGGTCTGTCATAGTCATTAATGTCAGATTGTGCGATAGTGTTTGTCCTATCATCCTTTTGGTGGTAGTGACTAGTGTGAGTTTCATTCCGTCATCCTTTTGGTGGAGGGTCTGTTATAGTCATTAATGTCAAATTGTGCGATAGTGTTTGTCCTCTCATCGTTTTGGTGGTAGTGGCCGGTGTGAGTGTCGCTACGTCATCCTTTTGGTGGGCGGTCTGTCATAGTCATTAATGTCAAATTGTGCGATAGTGTTTGTCTTCTTATCCTTTTGGTGGTAGTGGCCGGTGTGAGTTTCGCTCCGTCATCCTATTGGTGGATGGTCTGTCATAGTCATTAATGTCAGATTGTACGATAGTGGTTGTCCAATCATCCTTTAGGTGGTAATGGCCGGTGTGAGTTTCACTCCATCATCCTTTTGGTGGGGGGTCTTTCATAGTCGTTAATGTCTGATTGTTCGATAGTGTTTGTCCTGTCATTCTTTAGGTGGTAGTGACCAGTGTGAGTTTCGCTCCGTCATCCTTTTGGTGGGGGGTCTATCATAGTCATTAATGTCAGATTGTGCGATAGTGTTTGTCCTATCATCCTTTTGTGGTATAGGCCGGTGTGAGTTTTGCTCCATTATCCTTGTGATGGGGGGTCTGCATAGTCATTAATGTCAGATTGTGCGATAGTGTTTGTCCTATCATCCTTTTGGTGGTAGTGGCCGGTGTGAGTTTCGCTCCGTCATCCTTTTGGAGGGTGGTCTGTCATATTCATTAATGTCAGATTGTGCGATCGTGTTTGTCCTAACATCCTTTTGGTTGTAGTGGCCGATATGAGTTTCGCTCCGTCATCCTTTTGATGGGGGGTCTGCCATAGTCATTAATGTCAGATTGTGCGATAGTGTTTGTCCTATCATCCTTTTGGTGGTAGTGACGGCGTGGGTTCGCTCCGTCATCCTTTTGGTGGAGGGTCTGTCATAGTCATTAATGTCAGATTGTGCGATAGTGTTTGTCCTATCATCCTTTTGGTGGTAGTGGCTGGTGTGTGTTTCAGTCCATCATCTTTTTGGTGGAGGGTCTGTCAAAGTCATCAATGTCAGATTGTGCGATAGCGGTTGTCCAATCATCCTTTAGGTGGTAATGGCCGGTGTGAGTTTCAATCCGCCATCCTTTTGGTGGGGGGTCTTTCATAGTCATTAATGTCAGATTGTGCGATAGTGATTGTCCTATCATTCTATAGGTGGTAGAGACCGGTGTGAGTTTCGCTCCGTCATCCTTTTGGTGGGGGGTTTGTCATAGTATTTAATGTCAGATTATGCGATAGTGATTATCCTATCATCCTTTTAGTGGTAGTGGCCGGTGTGAGTTTCGCTCTGTCATCCTTTTTGTGGGGGGTCTGTCATAGTCATTAATGTCAGATTGTGCGATAGTGTTTGTCCTCTCATCCTTTTGGTGGTAGTGGCCGGTGTGAGTTTCGCTCCGCCATCCTTTTGGTGGAGGGTCTGTCATAGTCATTAATGTCAGATTGTGCGATAGTGTTTGTCCTATCATCCTTTTGGTGGTAGTGGCTGGTGTGAGTTTCGTTCCGTCATCCTTTTGGTGGAGGGTCTGTTATAGTCATTAATGTCAAATTGTGCGATAGTGTTTATCCTCTCATCGTTTTGGTGGTAGTGGCCGGTGTGAGTGTCGCTACGTCATCCTTTTGGTGGGTGGTCTGTCATACTCATTAATGTCAAATTGTGCGATAGTGTTTGTCCTCTTATCCTTTTGGTGGTATTGGCCGGTGTGAGTTTCGCTCTGTCATCCTATTGGTGGATGGTCTGTCATAGTCATTAATGTCAGATTGTACGATAGTGGTTGTCCAATCATCCTTTAGGTGGTAATGGCCGGTGTGAGTTTCACTCCATCATCCTTTTGGTGGGGGGTCTTTCATAGTCGTTAATGTCTGATTGTGCGATAGTGTTTGTCCTGTCATTCTTTAGGTGGTAGTGACCGGTGTGAGTTTCGCTCCGTCATCCTTTTGGTGGGGGGTCTATCATAGTCATTAATGTCAGATTGTGCAATAATGTTTGTCCTATCATCCTTTTGTGGTATTGGCGGGTGTGAGTTTCGCTCCGTTATCCTTGTGATGGGGGGTCTGGCATAGTCATTAATGTCAAATTGTGCGATAGTGTTTGTCCTATCATCCTTTTGGTGGTAGTGGCCGGTGTGAGTTTCGCTCCGTCATCCTTTTGGTGGGTGGTCTGTCATATTTATTAATGTCAGATTGTGCGATCGTGTTTGTCCTAACATCCTTTTGGTGGTAGTGGCCGATATGGGTTTCACTCCGTCATCCTTTTGATAGGGGGTCTGTCATAGTCATTAATGTCAGATTGTGCGATAGTGTTTGTCCTATCATCCTTTTGGTGGTAGTGACGGCGTGGGTTCGCTCCGACATCCTTTTGGTGGAGGGTCTGTCATAGTCAGTAATGTCAGATTGTGCGATAGTGTTTGTCCTGTCTTTCTTTAGGTGGTAGTGACCAGTGTGAGTTTCGCTCCGTCATCCTTTTGGTGGGGGGTCTATCATAGTCATTAATGTCAGATTGTGCGATAGTGTTTGTCCTATCATCCTTTTGTGGTATTGGCCGGTGTTAGTTTCGCTCCGTTATCCTTATGATGGGGGGTCTGGCATAGTCATTAATGTCATATTGTGCGATAGTGTTTGTCCTATTATCCTTTTGGTGGTAATGGCCGGTGTGAGTTTCGCTCCGTCATCCTTTTGGTAGGTGGTCTGTCATATTCATTAATGTCAGATTGTGCGATCGTGTTTGTCCTAACATTCTTTTGGTGGTAGTGGCCGATATGAGTTTCGCTCCGTCATCCTTTTGATGGGGGGTCTGCCATAGTCATTAATGTCAGATTGTGCGATAGTGTTTGTCCTATCATCCTTTTGGTGGTAGTGACGGAGTGGGTTCGCTCCGTCATCCTTTTGGTGGAGGGTCTGTCATAGTCATTAATGTCAGATTGTGCGATAGTGTTTGTCCTATCATCCTTTTGGTGGTAGTGGCTGGTGTGTGTTTCAGTCCATCATCTTATTGGTGGGGGGTCTGTCAAAGTCATCAATGTCAGATTGTGCGATAGCGGTTGTCCTATCATCCTTTAGGTGGTAATGGCCGGTGTGAGTTTCAATCAGTCATCCTTTTGGTGGGGGGTCTTTCATTGTCATTAATGTCAGATTGTGCGATAGTGTTTGTCCTATCATTCTTTAGGTGGTAGTGGCCGGTGTGAGTTTCGCTCTGTCATCCTTTTGGTGGGGGGTCTTTCATAGTCTTTAATGTCAGATTGTGCGATAGTGATTGTCCTATCATTCTTTAGGTGGTAGAGACCGGTGTGAGTTTCGCTCTGTCATCCTTCTGGTGGGGGGTCTGTCATAGTCATTAATGTCAGATTGTGCGATAGTGATTATCCTATCATCCTTTTAGTGGTAGTGACCGGTGTGAGTTTCGCTCTGTCATCCTTTTTGTGGGGGGTTTGTCATAGTCATTAATGTCAGATTGTGCGATAGTGTTTGTCCTCTCATCCTTTTGTTGGTAGTGGCCGGTGTGAGTTTCGCTCCGCCATCCTTTTGGTGGAGGGTCTGTCATAGTCATTAATGTCAGATTGTGCGATAGTGTTTGTCCTATCATCCTTTTGGTGGTAGTGGCCGGTGTGAGTTTCACTCCATCATCCTTTTGGTGGGGGGTCTGTTATAGTCATTAATGTCAGATTGTGCGATAGTGGTTGTCCAATCATCCTTTAGGTGGTAATGGCCAGTGTGAGTTTCACTCCGTCATCCTTTTGGTGGGGGGTCTTTCATAGTCATTAATGTCGAATGTGCGATAGTGTTTCCCCTATCATTCTTTAGATGGTAGTGGCCGGTGTGAGTTTCGCTCTGTCATCCTTTTGGTGGGAGGTCTGTAAAAGTCATTAATGTCATATTGTGCGATAGTGTTTGTCCTATCATCCTTTTGGTGGTAGTGGCTGGTGTGAGTTTCGTTCCGTCATCCTTTTGGTGGAGGGTCTGTCATGGTCATTTATGTCAGATTGTGCGATAGTGTTTATCCTATCATCATTTTGGTGGTAGTGGCCGGTGTGAGTTTCGCTCATTCATCCTTTTGGTGGGGGGGCAGTCATAGTCATT
>CAWUDS030000848.1:5000-44856 GCA_963859935.3 Lathyrus sativus | reverse complement strand
GAATTTGATGTATAGTGAGATTTTAGGATTAAATTCGTTTTCGGTTGAAATATGGAATTTTTGATTCGTGGATTTTTAGGATGTTTAAGTAGTATATTTGGATTCCTCTCAAAATTTCATGCAAAATTGGTTCAAGAATCGTTGCAAACAGATAAATATTGAAGGAGTTATGGTTGTTTAAAGTTTGCCGGAAAAAAAACTCCATATCCATGGCCACGGGTACTGTTCATGAAGTGCAGAAAATTCAATTGGGGAAGAAGAGAAGCAGCTGTTGTATAGTGAGGGAGAGGGGACTTGGTCTCCCAATCGGACGAAGGAGAGGGAGCCACGAGGCCAGACGTCAAAACGACGTCGTTTTGGGCTTCGCGTGGGGGCTTCAGGCGCGCGGGTTCGATCCTGCTGTTGCGCTTTTCTTGTTTATTTCTTTTGATTTTAGTTTTGCCTTGTGGAGTGACCCCATGTGCACCAGTTCGAATCCTGGCCTGTGCATTTTTGATTTTATTCCACTTTATTTTCATTTGCCTTTATATTCATGTTCTTATCTTATTCTTTTATTTTTCTGTTTTATATGCTGACTTCAAAAAAATCATAAAAAATAGAAAAATTAATCTTTTTAATCCAAGTTTTTTTCCCCTGATGCTTTAGAGAGTCTAGAATTTTAGGAAATTAAGAAATTCATAATTCATGCATTTTAGAATTTAGTTGTATATTTTGCATTTTTATTGCTTTTATTTTCAATATGGTTGATACATCATTTTGCTGATTTTGTTATGGATGATTGGTGATGAATTTTGAGTTGATTCTTTTTGGGCTAGTTAGATTAGATATTCATGTACCCACAGTAAGTTTATTATATTTTTGTGAGATAAGTTTAGGCTAGTTTGAGCATTAAACAATAGGTGGTTTAGAATTTGGGTTTTAAGATGATACCTTTAGGTTTAGGGCATAGTTTAGGGTCCAAATGAATGGTTAACCCCTTGGTTTTTGTATGAGAGATTCATAAGAGGTTTAGTAACCCTTAGTAATATTTGTAGGATTTTAAAATCCCTTTTGGTATTTTAAGTAGAATTAGTTTTAAGACTAACTTCTAGGCGTTTCTGTTGAACTAATTTGGCTAGTTTGATTCAATAGTTCTCTTAGACTAGGGTGGTGTTGCTCTTGTGCTTGGATGATCATGAAGACCAATTGAAGGTGCTTTGGAGAGCTTGAAGGAGCTTGGATGTGAAGATTCTCTCATCTTGTGGATGCTTGTCAGGAGCTTAGGGAAACTAGGGTTTTAGGAAGAGCATTAGACTAGTTTTGTTTCTTTCTTCAAACATGGAGTATATTGTTCATCTCCATTCAATCCAATGACATAAATTCCTTTTAAATAAGTCACATCTCTCCTTAGGGGGATGAATGGCATGCTTTAATAGTAGAACTTTGAGGATGCCAGTCTCTCATAATGTTAAGTTCTCAGTGATTTCCCTTGGTTGCCATTGAGCTTCTTAACATTCCAACTTGATCTTGTTGAATGATTCTCCCTTGGAGGTGCTTGTTGAAGCTTAGTAGAGAGGAAGTTTTGTGCTTGTTGAAGCTTGGTGAGGATGGAGTCATTAGCTTGTTGAAGCTAGGGTTTTGTGTGCTTGTTGAAGCTAGGAGCTAGTTGAAGTCAGGAGCTTGTTGAAGCTGGTTACTGGTTGGGGTTTGAGCTTGCTTAAGATGGGAGCTTGTTGAAGCCTGGTGCTTGTTGAAGATTGAAAGTTTATTGAAGCTTGAAGATGGGAGTTATTCATGAAGATGAAGGTTGTTGCTGTCAACTTTTTGCTGGTTAATCATCTGTTGCTGTCAGAGCTGCTGTTTGTTGTAGGAGTTTGGTGCTGCTGCTTGGGCTGCCTCCTCTGCTTTGGGGTTTTGTTTTCTGTATTGTTTGTTGGCTTGTGTAGCTTGCCCCCTAGGTTTGAGGTGAATGTTGATTCACTTTTCCTGTTGTTTTCCCAGGTTCGAGGTTGAGTGGGACTCCCTTGCCTCGCTTGTATTGCTGCATTGCATGCATTTTTACTGTATTTACTTGTTTTCTTTTATGTTTATCCCCTAGGATCTATGATTTCCTCTGTGCAGGAGGGAATTATGACAGACATTAGGATTCTTATCCATGCATGACAACATTAGGTTAGTTTTATTCCCTTTCAACCCTAGGCTTTTTAGAGCTTCTTTCTCTCCTCATCTCAAAACAGTTCAAAAACACAGTAATAAAGATAACGCGTGTTGTACGTTACGAGCCTTAAGTTATTTGAGAAAAAGATGCTGGAGGGTCACTCTTCAGTAACTTGACTGCTTAGTATGGTACCCTTAGGGTGACATGCGACATAGTCACTCTCAGATCACAAGTCTTTAGTGCAGTACAAGTTGCAAACAAACTAAAGAACATTTCTTTCGTAAAAGATTCAAAACAAACATTCAAACTCTATTTTTGTCCGCTTGGACTATTAATCAAGAAAAACCCTTTTTGAAGGTAATAAAAAACAATCAGACAAGCTTGTGCCTTCCGTAGCCCGAACTACGTTTGCTCTAATCTTTCATGCTGTATGAAAGTACGTAGGCATAGGATGTCGTATCCTAGTGAGCAACCTTCCCCCCTTAACCCGTAGTTAGGCGAACTACGTTGACTCTGATTTCTCGTTTCAGACGGGAATACGTAGGCATAAAGTGCGATACTTTGCCGAGTCATTTTCTTTTCTTTTTAACCCAGACCTGTAGAGTAGATAGAATAACATACTCTTAGATAGAAAACAAGCGTGGATCCCGTCGAGTACGACGGACGTGAGGGGTGCTAATACCTTCCCCTTGCGTAACCAACTCCCGAATCCAGGATTTGGTTGCGACGACCATTCCTTTCCCTCTTTGCGTTAGGTTTACTCTGAGCATTTCCTTTCCCTCCGTTGGGATAAATAACGCACGGTGGCGACTCTTCTGTCATAGCCGGCGCCGATTTTCGCAGTAGCGACACAGACCATCTAGATTTTAATTTTCCAGGGAAAAGTTTTAATCTTGAGTTGAATAGGAGCACGATGTCTCCCACACTGAATTGTTTCCGGATCGAACATTTATCATGTCGTTTCTTGGTTCTTTCTTTGTAGATGCGGGCATTCTCATATGCGTCCAACCTGAGCTCTTCCAATTCGTGAAGGTTCAAGATTCGTTTCTCTCCTGCCGCAGTGTAGTTGAAGTTCAGCGTCTTAATAGCCCAGAAGGCTTTATGCTCTAATTCTACCGGTAGCTGACATGATTTTCCGTAAACTAATTTAAATGGTGTGGTACCTATTGGTGTCTTAAAGGTTGTCCTATAAGCCCATAAAGCTTCATTTAGTTTTGATGACCAATCTTTCCTGGAGGTTGCGACAGTCTTTTCCAAAATTTGCTTTATTTCTATATTCGAAACCTCCATTTGTCCACTAGTTTGTGGATGATACGGTGTAGCTACACGGTGTTTGACTCCGTATTTGGAGAGGAGTTTGTCAAAGATTCGCGATATGAATTGCGAACCACCGTCACTAATGACGAGTCTGGGCACACCGAATCTAGGAAAGATTGTGTTTCTAAAGAGTTTGACGACTACTCGCGCGTCATTTGTTGGAGCGGCAATGGCCTCTATCCATTTAGATACATAATCAACAGCGACGAGTATATATTTGTTTCCAAAAGAAGACGGGAAAGGTCCCATGAAGTCTATTCCCCATACGTCAAAGATTTCTACTTCTAAAATTCCTTTCTGAGGCATCTCATCGCGCCGTGAGATGTTGCCAGTGCGTTGGCACCGGTCGCATTTGAGTACAACGATATGGACATCCTTCCAGAGGCTGGGCCAAAATAGGCCAGACTGTAGAATTTTAGCGCACGTCTTTGAAGTACTAGCATGACCACCATAAGGTGCTGAATGGCATTGGGAAATGATGTCTTCTATTTCTTCCTCTGGGACACAGCGACGGTATAAGTTGTCAGCGCCTCGTTTGAAGAGTAGAGGTTCGTCCCAATAGTAATGCTTTAAGTCGTGGAAGAATTTCTTCTTTTGTTGATAAGTTAGGTCCGGTGGAAGCACGCATGCGGCCAAGTAATTAACGATGTTGGCAAACCACGACAAAGTGGCTTGGGTATAGACAGCTTCCACGGATTTCTCAAGTTCTGTTTCTTCCGAGGTTGAGTTGGACATATCGCTTTCCAATTTGGCTATTAGACGTTCGTAGGGAAAATCGTCATTGATAGGCACTGATTCTTGTTTAATGCCCTCTATTCGGGATAAGTGATCTGCAACTACGTTCTCGGTCCCTTTCTTATCTTTAATTTCTAAATCGAACTCTTATAATAATAGGATCTATCTCAATAGTTTTGGTTTGGCGTCTTTTTTGCTTATTAGGTACCTAATGGCAGTGTGATATGTGTATATGATTATTTTGGCTCCTACCAAGTTGGAACGGAATTTGTCAAGCGTAAACACAACTGCTAGAAGTTCCTTTTCCGTCGTGGCGTAGTTCATTTGGGTAGGGTCTAAAGTTTTACTAGCGTAGTAGATAGCGTGAAGCTTCTTGTCTTTCCTTTGTCCTAGAATTGCGCCTACAACATAATCACTCACATCGCACATGATTTCGAATGGTAGTCGCCAATCTGGGGGTTGCATGATTGGTGCGGTAATGAGTGCTGTCTTTAGAGTTTCGAATACTTCTAAGCATTCTTTTTCGAAAACGAACTCGACATCTTTCATTAACAAACCTGTCAGAGGTTTTGTGATTTTCGAGAAATCCTTTATGAATCTTCGGTAGAATCCAGCGTGTCCTAAAAAGCTTCGTATTTCTCGTACGGTTTTCGGAGGTTGAAGATCCTTTATGATCTCTATTTTAGCTTTGTCAACTTCAATCCCTTTTTCAGATATGACGTGTCCTAAAACGATGCCTTGTCGGACCATGAAATGGCATTTCTCCCAATTAAGGACAAGGTTCACTTTGGCGAATCTTTTAAGTACCATTTCTAAATTTGACAGGCAACTTTCAAAGCTTTGTCCGCATACAGAGAAGTCATCCATGAACACTTCCATCATGTCATCTATGAAATCCGCAAAGATTGCCATCATGCATCTTTGGAAGGTTGTTGGAGCATTACATAGTCCGAACGACATTCGGCGATAAGCAAAAGTACCATAAGGACAGGTGAATGTTGTCTTTTCTTGGTCATCGGGGTGAATAGGAATTTGAAAGAATCCCGAATAGCCATCTAGATAGCAGAAGTACGAATGTTTCGCTAGTCTTTCCAACATCTGATCTATGAAAGGTAAAGGGAAGTGATCTTTCCGAGTCGCCTTATTCAATTTTCTGTAATTGATACACATCCTATTTTCGGTCACAACTCTTTGGGTTATCGATTCACCTTTCGCATTCTTCACTACAGTAACGCCTCCTTTCTTTGGCACTACGTGTACTAGGCTGACCCATTGGCTGTCGGAGATCGGGTATATGATTCCTGCGTCTAGTAACTTTTTCACCTCGTCTTTGACTACAGTGCTTAGGATCGGGTTTATCCTTCTCTGATGTTCTCTTGAAGTTTTGCAGTCTTCCTCTAGCATGATACGGTGCATACAGATGGAAGGACTTATGCCTTTTAGATCGCTTATATTGTAGCCTAACGCAGTTGGGTATTTCCTTAGGACTTCTAGTAATTTCTCAGTTTCGAACTGTCCTAAATTTGCGTTGACTATTACTGGTCTTTTGAATTCTGTATCTAAGAATTCGTACCTGAGGGTTTTAGGTAGTTCTTTAAGTTCTAAAGCTGGGTTTTTCGAACCTGGCATGTGATTTGGAGTTAGTGCTAAGATCTCGCTCATACTATCATCTTTGTATGGTGCACGCCAGTCGTCGTCTTCATGAATAGCAGGGATTTGGATCTTCATGATTTCAGAATATGTAATTTCTTCCTTCTCTAATTCTCGTATGCATTCGTCAATGACATCTACTATATAGCATGTGTCATCTATAGCTGGTGCCTTCATGAACTTAGTAAGGATGAACTCTATATTTTCTTCTCCTACTTTGAATGTTAGCCTTCCTTTCTTTACGTCTATGATAGCACCGGCTGTCGCTAGGAACGGTCTTTCTAGGATAATTGGGGTAACAGAGTCCTCTTTGATGTCCATGATTATGAAATCGGTTGGGATATAGAATTGGCCTATGCGTACTGGAACGTTTTCCAGCACACCGACAGGGTATTTGACTGATCGGTCAACCAATTGCACGGACATTTTAGTTGGTCTTATTTCTCCCATATTCAGCTTTTTGCATATAGATAAAGGCATGGCACTTATACTGGCTCCTAGATTGCATAGAGCTTTGTCTATAACGAACTTTCCTATGACGCAAGGTATGGAGAAACTACCGGGGTCTTTTAGTTTAGGAGGCATGTTGTTTTGAATGATTGCGCTACATTCGACAGTAAGTGTAACTCTTTCGTTATCCTCTATTTTCCTTTTGTTAGACAAGATTTCTTTAAGAAACTTAGCGTATGACGGCATTTGAGTTATCGCTTCTGTGAAAGGAATAATGATATTTAGTTGTTTCAGAAGTTCAACGAATTTCTTAAATTGTCCTGAAGTTTTGGAATTTATGAATCTTTGAGGATAAGGGATAGGTGGTTTATATGGCGCTGGAGGCACATATGAGTTTTCATCTTTGGCGGCCTTTTGCTCGTCACATTCCTTCTTTTCTGTTTCAGACTCCTTTTCTGTTGGTTTATCAGATTTCTGATGCATGACTAAATCTTCATTCCTAGGATCTGTTGGGCCTTCCAATTCTTTTCCACTTCTCAATATGACAGTGTTCGCATGACCTTTCGGATTAGGTTCTGGCTGACCTGGAAATGTCCCAGTTGGTGCGGCTGCAGAGGTTTGTTGTTGAGCCACTTGTGATATCTGCGTTTCGAGCATTTTATTGTGGGTGGCTAAAGCGTCTACTTTTCCGGTCAGCTGTTTAATTTGCTCGCTAGTGTGTATGTTTTGATTCAGGAATTCTTTATTTGTTTGAGCTTGAGTAGCTATGAATTTTTCCATCATCACTTCGAGATTTGATTTCCTAGGGGCAGTCTAGGCAGCAGCGGCTGGTTTCTGATATCCTGGCGGAGCAGCGGGTGCTTGCAAGGCATTATCGTTCTTGTAGGAAAAGTTTGGGTGGTTCCTCCATCCTGGGTTGTAAGTATTTGCGTAAGGATTTCCTTGAGCGTAGTTTACTTGGTCTGGTGGAATTCCTACCAATAATGGGCACTCGGGCGCATTATGAGTGGCGATTCCACATAACTCGTAATTCGGAGTTACAGCAGCTACGGTTGCAGTTGGGGTAACGGTCAGACTGTCGATTTTCTGCGCTAGAGCATCTACCTTAGCGTTGAACTTTTCAAGACTACTGATCTCGTACATCCCACCTTTCGCTGCGGGTTTCTCTGCTGGAGTTCTTTCACCTCCCTATTGGCAGTGGTTCTGAGACATGTTTTCGATGAGTTGATAGGCTTCGTCGTATGGCTTATCCATAAGTGCACCGCCTGCGGTGGCGTCTACCGTTAATCTGGTGTTATATAGAAGCCCATTGTAGAAAGTATGGATTGTTACCCAGTCTTCTAAACCGTGGTGAGGACATGCTCTCATCATATCCTTGAACCTTTCCTACGCTTCATAGAGAGATTCAGTGTCTCTTTGTCGAAATTCGTTGATTTGAGCTCTAAGCATAGCAGTTTTGCTTGGCGAAAAGTATCTCGCTAAGAAAACGTTCTTCAACTGTTCCCACGTCGTAACGGAGTTGGATGGTAAGGATTGTAACCATGTCCAAGCTCTATCTCTAAGAGAGAAAGGAAAGAGACGAAGTCTTATTGCGTCTGGAGTTACTCCATTTGCCTTCACTGTGTCTGCGTATTGCACAAACTTCGTTAAGTGTTCATTCGGGTCCTCAGTTGCATTTCCTGAGAATTGATATTGTTGTATAGCTAACAGTAATGACGGTTTCATTTCGAAATCGTTCCGATTGATAGCTGGGGAAACAATGCTACTTCGAGGTTCCAGCTGAGAAGGGGTAGCGTGGTCCTTCAGCGGTTTGTTCTGAGGTCCGTCAGCCATCTTTGATTCTTCAACAGGAGGATGAGCTAGAATATCAGGAATATTGTGTTTTCGTGGATATTCGAGGATGCGCCTTCTTAAATGTAAGAAGCGCTCTAGTTCAGCGGTTGTAGGTTGTAAGATGTCGCCTTGTGAGCGAGTACTTGGCATACAACCGAAGAACGAGTAGAGGGAGAGAGAATAGTTAACCTAGTCTATACTGTGTAACAAAGGATTACACTATTGACTAAACGGGTCCCCGGCAACGGCACTAAAAACTTGATCGCGACTTTCTATGTCTAACTGAACTAACTGCAAGTGCACAGTCTATCGCGTAGTAATAAAAGATATCGATCCCACAGGGACTCGTAATCAAGCTAGTATTTTTGGGTGTTACTGTGTTTAGCTAGGTTGGTATGGTTTTAGGGGAATAAAAGCAAAATAAGTGTGTAAACTATAGGGGAACTAAAATGTTACTTAAAGTATAAATGCTTGAATCGGTATGCAATATGTTGGTTCTTCAAGGATTCGACAAGTTACCGGTGTTTTGGGTGTTTTCAAAAATAGTTTAAGAAGAAAATGACGGTTTAAAGACCTTGGTCTCACTATGGTTGTTGACGCTAGTCGCAACTCTAAGGCAAAACGTATGATGTCGCTATCCCGTTCACGGTTAAAATTACTTTTTGGAAACCATTAAGCTCTAATCCTTTTTAAAGCGTTGTCGCTGTTTTTAAAATGAATGCTTAGTTTTTACTATCTGGACCTAATCTCAGCTGTCGCTTGTTGGTTCGTACCTTTATGAATTTCCCACTGTCGTGGCAAAACAGCTTTTAAATAAGTTCTCGATGTCGCGACGAACATTTATTTTAGAAAAATCGATTTAAAAACTGAAGCCATAAATAAGTTTGAAAAGGAAAGTATATACCGGTTAATTATCGAATCCCATCTGACCACTTATTACATACCGATTACTTAAATTTAGCCGGACATGGAATATAAATTAAGAACACGTAAACAATGGCAGAAAATATAAATATGCATTATAATGGGAAATAGAAATCAATTAACGATTAAAATGAGAACCTGTAAATAATTCGATTGGCTTTTGGGAAATCCTCCAAAATGACGGCAAGATTTAGTCTTTGTGCCAATTACTCGTACAGAATAGAATTTGGAAAGTAAAACAACAATTGCAGGGAAAGAAAGAAAAAGGAAACAATAAACGATAAGAAATTAGGAAACTAAAAATTTCTCTGAAAGTAAATTGGCAGCACTTCGTGTCTTCAATGCAACTCCCTTTTTCTGGTACCAGCTCCCTCCTTTTATAGATGAAATTTCCAACGGTTAATTGCCTCAGGAAGTGGGATTGATCTCAGAAAATGTAGGAGTTAGTGGTCCACTCCTTTTGGTATTTGGAAGCACTCACAGCACGTGCAGCATTTCTGCACTTTTTAAAGCATGACGGTCGTCATGGTTGTGTGACGGTCGTAACACGTATGACGGTCGTCATAGGCTTGTGACGGTCGTCACATCAACAAAATTCGTATTTGCTGTTTTTGGCTTGTTTTTATCTGGTTTTCATTTGTAATTGCTTGTTTTCTTCATCTTGCTCCATTTGAGCATGAACTTTGAATACCTGCAAAATACTGGACAAATAATGTGGAAATATCCGAAATCAGAGTGAAACCGGTCACTGATTAGTAAAAACACATGTCATTATATATACGATTTCGCGTTATCAAGTGTCCCACTACAACACAACATCAACTTTTGATGAATCAACAATAATCCCTCCACTAGAAATCACATGGCCAAGGAAACTCACTTCCTTCAACCAAAACATACCCTTGGACAACTTGGCATAACACTTCTTATCCCTCAAAACCTGCAATACAACTCTTAGACGTTGCACATGTTCTTCCTCGGACTTCGAATATATCAAGATATCATCGATGAATACTACCACAAATTGATCCAAATAAGGATGAAAAATCCTATTCATATATTCCATGAATACACCAGGTGCATTAGATACACCTAACGACATCACCATATATTCATAATGACCATACCTTATCCTGAATGTTGTCTTCGGAATATCATCAGGCTTAACGCGAATCTGATGATAACCAGACCTCAAATCAATCTTACTAAACAGACAAGTGTCAACCAATTGATCCATCAGATCATCAATCCTCGAAAGTGGACACTTATTCTTGATCGTCACTTTATTCGACTATCGATAATCCACACACAATCTCATGCTATCGCCTTTCTTCCTCACCAACAACACAGGAGCACCCCACGGAGAAACACTCGGTTGAATAAGCTTCTTCTCAAGTCGCTCTTCCAATTGTTTCTTAAATTCTCCTAACTCAGATGCAGACATCCGATAAGGAGCCATCGACACAGGACTAGTGCCCAGTATCACATCAACAGTAAACTCTACCTCACTCTCAGGAGGTAAGTCACTTACATCGTCTAGAAACACCTCTGGAAATTCCCAAACAACTGGTAGCTCTGGTATCAATCATAGCAATCAATTCAACATCATTAATAAAGCAAGTACCTCTGATCAAGTTATTCGTCTTGGGTTCTTCTGCACCGCTCAAAGAAAATACTCTGCCGTTCATCTGAGCAGTAGTAGCAGTCTTCTTCGGCTGGTGGCACTAGGTACTGATATGAACCTTCTCTCCACAGTTTAAGCATGTCGGAGCTTCATCTTTACAGTCAGTAACTCTATGACCTCTCTTGCCACAACGATGACATCTCAGCACCTTACAAACCTCAGCCCGGTGACCTTGCTCGTCACACTTATGACACTTGCTTGGAGCAGTAGCCCTCCCCCACTTGAATTTTTCCCATCTGAAGCCTTCTGTTTCCCTTTATCACCAGAAGTCACATATGGTTTCCCTCTATAATGTCATTTCTCTTTCTTCTCACTCAGCTGCTTGTAGTGAGTAGATCGAGCTCGACTATCCTCATCATAAATTCTACTCTTGTTCACCAGTTCCACAAATCGAAGAATTCGTTGGTACCTAATTCCCTGCTTAATCTCTGGTCTCAATCTATTCTTGAACTTGAGACACTTTGACATCTCTGCGTCAGCACGATTGTAATGCGGACAAAACTTCACTAAAGCTTCGAACTTTGTCGCATACTCAGCCACAGTCATATTCCCTTGCTTTAGCTCAAGGAATTCCACCTCTTTCATGCCCCGAATATCTTCAGGAAAATACTTCCTCAAAAATTCTTCCTAAAACACAGTCCAAGTTATCTCTCTAACAGTTTCTAGCGAGGATGATAATGTTGAGATGAGTTAATTCTTTCTTTGATGTTTTGTTCTTGTTATGCAATTTTCTTCCTTGTACTTTTAATTAAACAAAATTCCCTTATGTATTTTAATTTCTTTATAATATGAGTGCTTGTTTTCCTTCTTTGTATGTCTAAATTACCTTTGTATACTTATTTATTTTTTACAATGCATCTTTACCCGCCTTTTTGATTTTGATAAAGAGGGAGAAGCATACTCTCCGAGAGAGTAGGGTATACTCTCTATTTAACTCATGAGAAGTTTAATTACACCAATCATATATGTTTTGTTTTCTTTTACCACCTCCCCTGAGAGTTGTTTTGTCATCATCAAAAAGGGGGAGAATCGAAAACATTGTTTTATAGGTGATTTGCATTTAATAAGGA
The DNA here is from genome assembly GCA_963859935.3 of Lathyrus sativus. Classification (NCBI taxonomy): domain Eukaryota; kingdom Viridiplantae; phylum Streptophyta; class Magnoliopsida; order Fabales; family Fabaceae; genus Lathyrus; species Lathyrus sativus. The sequence goes on along the minus strand of CAWUDS030000848.1, from coordinate 33,056 downwards.
CATCAAATTTTGATGATGACAACTAATTTTCTTTGACAAGTCAAGCATAAATGATTAAGCGAATAAAGATGAAAACCTATGTATTAGGGTTTGATGGACTTGACTATTTGATGATGTCAATCAAATTCAATTTAACTAAAGTCTTATCTCAAGCTACTCAAGCAAGTTTATACAAAAGAGAAAGCATATGGAAAAGTCTTGAGGTGCTATAAAACCCTCAAAATTTGTATTGAGTGAATCAATTATAAATTAGAAGGTATTCATTGTAAAAGCGCATGGCTAGAGCACACAAACTAAACTATATTTTCAAATTGTTCTTACGTAAGAAATTATCTTCAAAATAATCTTAAAGTTGTACCAGATGAATTGGGAGTTGTAAAATTAGTTATGGGCACAATTTTAACTTATCAATCGATTAACACTTTTGTCTAATCAAGTAGCTTAGTTCAAAATTGTGTCCCAAATCATTAGGACAATGCCTTAATGATATGCAATGAATAGATTTCTTTTCCTTCCTTTTTTAAACTTACAATCCATTATATTTAAAACTTCTAATCGACTGTAATCAAGTTCCACTCTATTAGATTGTCATAAAATGAATTTTTTGAAATTCCTTTTTTAGCTAAATTATAACTTATAAATAAAGGTCTATTTCCTCATTCCATTTCATTCAGAAACATTTTTTGACACAACTTACACACACACACATACTCTATCTCTCTCTAAACTTTTTGTTTACTTTCTCTAACTAAAATTATACTCTGAGTGCTTCTGCAGAAAGTGCTTTTGTAAGTGAAAATAAGTTGTAATTCTTGAAGGGTGGAATTTTTAAAATTCACCATGGGTCTATTTTATGCCTTAGTTGAATATAATATCCAGTTAGGTATTTTTGTTTGGGTTAGAAGCTAAACCCGTAAAAACTTTGGTTTTGGGATTGTGTGATTCATTCTCTTTAGGTTCGAGATTAGCCTGTATTAAAATATATTTAGGTTCTTAGTTAGCTTGGTATATAACCAATATCATATTAAAGCTTAGCCCATGGTAAAATCTTAGATAAAGTTCAACGTTGTCCTATTAGTAAAATCTCATAGGTTATTGGTCAGCCCATATAAAACCAAAGTTTAAAATTCTTAAGATCAGCCTGTGATAAAAGCTAGCAAGGTTCAAGAAGCTTGAAGGCTAACCGCTTCAAGATTCTTGTTTATGGAGAGAATAATAACAAATTCAATCTACCGTGTGGAGAAAATACCAACCACTTCAATCTACCGTTTGGAAGAGAAGACTAAAACTACAATATTCCTAGTTTTGTACTTTTTGTTGAAGGTCAACCATGTTTCCTGTATAGGGGGTTCGTGAGTCTTTCCTACTAAAAGCTATCAACGTTTATTGGGTACTTTTAAGCTTAATTCTAGGGTAGAGGATTATGTCCTTTTGTTTTTAACCGAACCTATATAATTCTTAGTGTTCTTCTTTATCTAAACTCTTTATGTTTCTGCTATTTATTTTCTCCCGTTTATTTTTTCGTTGCTAATTATTTAAAATGTCTTTAAACTCTGATTTATTTTCCCAAAGCTTTTTTAAAATCACTCTTTTCTGAACCACGTAGTTCACCCCCTCTTGTGTGTGAAGTCTCAAGTTCAACAATGAGTATTAGGTCAACTACATATAACCCCTAACAAAATAGAAATCAGTAACGCTTACTCATCATAGTTCTAGAATTACGTCAAAGAAGAAAGATGTTGATAAATATTTGTTGCCAAATCGTCAGACAACGCTTTTTCCAGCAATCTCCCCCCAGTTTTCTCTAATTTTCTAGCTTAGCAAGGCCATGTTTTTAGCTATTTAAGCTTCAGTGCTTAAATGATGCCTTTTGTCTATCTTTGGTGCTTTCTTGATCCTTTATGTATGTACATAATAAATACACAATTAGAAAGTTTATACATGCATTTTATCATATTTTTCGAAGAAATTGGGGTTTTTATTCATTGATTGCTTGAAAAATAAGTCAATAAGTGCCTAGGTATTTTGCATACTTTTGTCACTTTTCAACTCTCGCTAACTTATCTTTTTGTTTATTCTAAAAAAATCCATACAAGTGGTTTCGAAAACTTATTTATGTAATGTTCATGCAAGGTCTCAAGACTTAATCAAGAAGTTTTTTAAAGAACTTTGAAGTAAAGAAGTTTTTTAAAGAACTTTGAAGTATGGCCTGATTTTTCTTCAAATGCAATTTCATAATTAACATCATAAACATTCATAAACTATAACTTAAAGAAGAAGAAAAACCTTTCTACCAAGTATGACTTTAAAACATGTTTAGATCAACAATCAATTATTCATCAGAATTTTGATGTCAATGTGCATCACTCAAATCGTTAGTGTTTCCCTCGATTATTATAAAATTCATCAACTATAGAAATATTTGTCACTTCATCTAAGAAATATCATAAGACACATAATCAATAATGGATCACTAAGGTCTTTGTTGTTTATAGTTACATGGTTGAGCTTCAAGAATCTTGGGTTTTCTGAGATTCAAATATGCCTATAGAATAAAAGAGAAATATTAACGTTTTCTTTTGTTATTCAAAGTTATCTTATTATTTTCCACCTTTACCACTTCTTCTTTTAGTGATTTCTTTTTTATGTAAGCTTTGACATTTTCGACTTTTCTTTCTTTTTCTTTTTGATTGTCAAAGTACATTCTATTGTACCTTTTGGATTGGTTGCATTATGCAAAACAACAATTGAGTTTAAAGATGTTTCTATGGAAAAGACAACATGTGGAAAAAGATGTCCCACAATGTGCAGAGCATATGTCCCTTGTCTATGGACAAGGTTGGGAGTGGAAGCGTGTATTTTGCAGTGATTTAGAGTGTAATTTTGTACTATTGTGCAACAAATATTGTTGCTATCTTTTAGCAATCTGATTTGATTCATTTATCAATTAGATTAAATTTATATCCTTTTGATTTAAATTTGAATTTAAATCAAATCAAATCCTTGGTTGGAGTTGTTTTGAAGAAACAAATCTTAACATATTTTCCAACATATTTGGATGAAATCTTTGCAAATATCCAAGGAGAAAAAGCTCAACATGGATTTCTATTTAAAGAGAGTCGTTACTTACCTCAAACCATCCATCCAACTTATTAGAGAATTAGGTTTTAGGTTGAGTCCTTATTTGTGTTTCTTGTACGCCTTTAAGTTTCAATAACTTTGCATTATTGGTTTGTGTAGTTGAGTTGTATTCAACATTGATCTTTGTGTTTGTTTACACCAATCACTTAGAAATATCGATTAAGAGAAAGTGAGAGGGGTTATCATATTTAGGGGGAGACCTAAATAGAAATTCACTAGGATTAGGAAGAGCAATTGAACAACAAGGGATTGTTGTTCATAGAAGACTAATTGTACTAATTCTAAGTAGTGAATTTCCTTTCTTAGGTAGTGTGCCCTCCAAACGTAGGTGTGGTTTCACCGAACTGGGTTACCAATCTCTTGTGTTATTTTACAACTTTATGCATTGTTTTATTATTGCGTTCAAACTATCCTTAAACTGGTTTAAGTAACCAGACAAGTTGTTTCAACATCAGGCCCAACATCTATCTCCTAAGGAACATAATTTCAATTAGCATCAGAGCAGACACCCTATTCTGTTTAGGTGAACTCCAGGGAAAATATTTTCTATTCAAATGGACAACACTAAGGATGGAGGGTCTGTCAATAGACCCCCTATTTTGGATGGAACAAATTATAATTATTGTAAAGACAAGATGGTGGCTTTTCTCATATCCATAGACAGTAAAAATTGGAAGGCTGTTATTAATGGTTGGAAATGATGAAGTTGTTGCAAATGATAAAGCATTGAATGTTATATTTAACTGTGTTGAAAAAAACATGTTCAGACTCATCAACACTTGCATTAAAGTTAAGTAAGCTTAGGAGATCCTCAAGACTGCTCATAAAGGCACATCTAAAGTGTGTATGTGTCGCACCTCAAAAAATCACGGAGACATTTCGGAGAAACGACCCTCGCGCGAAAGGCGCGGAAATGCGATTCGACAGAGTCGCCACCGAACTTTATTTATCCCGAATAAACGGGAGAGGAAAATATCGAGAAAACCTCTTAAAACGAAAGGACAAGAACAGGGCTGTCGCAACCATGTTCCGGGTTCGGGAGTCGGTTACGCAAGGGGAAGGTATTAGCACCCCTCACGTCCGTTGTACTCAACGGGAACCTCTTAGGGTATTTTGTGGTGAGCGTTGTCTAGGTTTGGTTGTTTTCTTCTCGATGTTAAAGGTAGAATTGGTAGGATAAAAGGTTAAAGACGCAAAGGAGAGATGGATGGTTAGAGAATAGGGTGCTCGCCAAGGATTGGGGCACTTGTGCCTACGTATGCTCATTCGGAAGAGAATGAGAAATCAGAGCGTCATAGTTCAACTACAGGATAGGGGGATTATGGATGGAATAATGGAGAAAGATAGAAGTGTGCTCATCAAGATCATCGCAATCTTGTGCCTACGTATCTTACATTCGAATGAGAATGAAGAATCAGAGTGTCTGTAGTTTGTGGTAACAACCACGAAAAGACGAGGTTCGAAATGGGTTTGAAGTTTGAGTTAAGAGACAAAAGAGTGACTGACAAGCGACCCAAGGGCGTGCCTCAAGAACTTGTCAATCAACAGTTCAAGGAATGCGAGATTCCAAGAATTCAGTTCTTTCGGAAATTAGGTTGAATAGGTGAAAGATAAAGGATTGAATGTTTTGAAATCGAAAGAATGAACTAATAAAAAGTCAAGGGCGCGCCTCGAGAGTTACTCATTCGGATATTCAAAGAATGCTAGATTCTAAGAATATCCCTCTTTCGTAAGTTTTGAGAAAAAATGTTTGTAAGAAGACTGAGTCGAAAGTGGAATGCGAGGCAAAAAGAGGTTGGTTTCAAAAAAGGGTTCGACGACGAGTCGAGGAATTGATTAGAAGATAGAACCGACTTGACGACGTGTCAAGGGTTAGATGGTGAGAAACGATATTAGTCCCTAAGGGTGCCCCTAATATCAAAACTACGATGAATTGTGAAGTGTGTGCAATATGTCGATTGCAAATGCGTACGAGCACTCGACTTAGGAGAATGTTTGAAAATGTTTGAAAAAAGTTGAAAGATTGAGTAATAACTTAAGAGCGTGCCTCAAGAATTATTCACTCGAAGATCCAAGGAATGCTAGATTCCAAGAACCTCCTTCTTTCAGAGTTTTAATCGAGAAAATGTTTTGAAAAAGTCGAAAGATTGAATGAATAATAACTCAAGAGTGTGCCTCGAGAACTATTCACTCGAAGATCCAAGGAATGCTAGATTCCAAGAACCTCCTTCTTTCTGAGTTTTAATTGAGAAAATATTTTGAAAATAATTTGGATTGAATCGAGGATATGAAAAGAGTTTGTCGCGTGAGTTGATTTTCGTGCTAAAAACAAGGTAGAAAAATGGTATTGAAGACCATTCTCTAATTTAATCATGTCGCACGGACGAAATCTCGTCTTAATCATAAAAAAAATGTAGATTAATTGAAGGTAGCCTATCACGACCCCAAAGTAGGGAAAATGACCCAAATGGTCATTCTCTATAGATTTGAAATCAAGAAGGTTATCGACTTTGATACACGATGCTTACGAATTGGAAGACATCATCGATCAGAAAAATTGAATAAAAATGGGACTGAAGTGGAAATGAAATAGAAAACGAAATAGCCTCGAATAAATTATCATGTATAAATAGTTTGACCGATAATAATTTGTAAAATTGTCATTGACCAAAAAGTGAGTAAAAAGAAATAAAATGGATAAAATGAGTAAAAATCGATAAAAATCGAAAATGAAAAGTTTGAAAGAAGTTGGTCTCAGATCCAATGTTATTTATCAATAATTTGACCAATAACGGTTTACGGAAGTCTCGTCATAGACCGTAAAAGATAAAATGAAATCTAAAATAAATCAAGAAGGGTATCTCTAACAAAGAGATCCAAAACAATTGACTCATGCTAAAAAAACCATATATAAAAAAAATTCAACAAAAATTTTTAGTAAAGTATTCATTAACAAAACAAAATCAATCATTATCAAAGAGGTTATTAACAAAAACTATTTCTATAAAAGGGTGAAAATCATTGTAAAATCATCATGGGCCATGAGGCCCATTCATCTACAAGTGGCCCGGTGATTACAAGAATGGAAGGGTGCTAACAAGATGCTAACATGAGCACAAGCCCATTACTTCCACCAAGTCAAATAATCATCTCTTTTTTAAGAAAAATGAAATCATAAAAAATGAGTAGAAAGAGCATTATATCTCTCGCATACTCGCAAAAAACAATGGGACGGTAAACGAGGCCATGCGGAAGTATCTCAAACCGACTTTTTATATTTCGCGTTCGCTTCTGATCCTTTTCTTTGGATCTGCTATGGGTTTCATTTCGAATCTGGTTTCGAAAATTGTTCTCCGGGTTTCATTGGATGGGTTTCGGTTTTCTGGAGTTGATGTTGTTGTTGAAGTTGAAGGAAGAAGAAAGAGTTTCGGTAGGTGATTCGGTGAAGATTTTAACGAAGGTTTGCGGGAGTTGTTGAAGGTGTAGCTGGGAGATTTTGTTTGAGGATTTGAAGTTAATATTTGGGAATGGAGTTGTTGAATATTGTTAGGTTTCAGTTCAAGAGGTGATTGAAGGTTGAAGAGTTATGCGTTATGAGGTCTGAGAGAGATTCGAACTTGGGGTTGGAAGGAATTTGGCAGGGTAAACTTGGTTCCTAGAACTTGAAGAATGAGTATGAATGAGTTCTCATTTATAAAGTGAGTGAGGGTATTGTTGCACCCCAAAATTTGACCAACCGGGTCTCGTATCTGGCTCGATGTTTCGACGCATAATCGCATTCGCATCTGCATATTGCATACATTGCGTATTTTCATTTGTTTTGATTTTATTGGGATCACAGCTCTCGTCTCGTGTTTCAGGTGTTTTTAATCAGTTTGAATAGGTAGAATTGTATTTTTGGGATATTTCGGTGCCCGTTTATTTTTACCGGCTATTTTGTTGCGCTCTCGCAGTTTTATGTGTCGTTTGGTGCTATTTTTGTCCCTCTGGGAATTATTGTGATTTTTCTGGGTTTATTGGCTATTTTTAGGATTTTTAATAGTTTTAATTCTTTTTAGATAGATTTTAATCATTTTAGGATTTAATAGATTTTTTAGGATAATATAGAATTTTTTAGAATATTAATAGGATTTTTTTAATAGTTTTAATAGCTTTTTAACTTTTTTTCATATAGATGTTTCCTTATTGAATAAATAGTTTTTTAGGATATAATGTTTTAGAAATTAAATGTCTTTCTAATTTTTAGATATAAATAATATAGTTTTTTCATAGAATTTAATATAGTTGTTTTTTTATAGATATTATAGAAAATTAACAGATTTTAGAATATTAGATGTTAATTAGGTTAGTTAATTAGGTTTAATCCATTAATCATTTCCATTTAATCCAAATTTTAATCATGTTAGTTCATTTCAGTTTTTTGGGTGGTTTTTGTCTGTTTTTCGTTTTGGGCCTAGTTCAATTCGCAGCCCAGTATTGGTTTTCAGTCCAGCAATTTTCCAGCCATGTCCAAAATAATCCAGAAAAGTCCACTTCAGTCCAGATTCGTCCAGAGCCTTCTAGAAGCTCCCAGAGATTTCTCAGCCTTTATAATCTGCAGAGCGCCACGTGTTGCAAGAGGCTGGCCCCACGTTACACACTCCATCCCACGCCACCTCACGCCATCACCCTTCACACTCTGCCACGACCACACACGTGGCGCACATGCGCGCCGTCCCTCCACTACCTGCCCCACGTGTCATCACCACGCCACCTCGCCTGAAAGCGTCACCGGCCGGCATGCATGGCCGGCGACCGCCATGAGCCTCACCGGAGAACCTCACCAACACCTCACCAAACCCAGAAAAAACCCAGAAAACTCCAGATTCCAATCACCTTCATCTTCTTCCTCTCATCACCACCCTCAATCTCACCGGAAAATCAACTTCTCCCCAGAACTCCGATCCAACCTCCATAACCTCCCCTAATCTTCATCCTCTCCGGTTCAAGATTCATCCCCAACCATCAATCATTCTCCAGAAATTCATCCCACCTCTAATCTGGTCATCTTCTCCGATCCACACGTACCTTCCACCTTCACCCATTCATCTTCCACGATCAACAAAATCCAGAAACTGATTCATCATCATCATCACGATCAAGAACATCTCCAGGAAGAATGCTCATCAACGAAGAACGCTCAAGAACATCTTCGAGTGTTCACTCCAGATCTCCAGAGATTCAACTCATCAAGAACTTGCAACCACGCTCAACGATCATCAACACGAAAGCCAGATCTCAAATCAACCTTCAAGGGTTCTTACGAATCCCCGTCCGTTTCCAGAGATTTCTTCAACGGTGTTCATCGGAAGATCCTTCATCTTCAATTTTTCAGAAGACTCCAAACATTCGTCTTCAGCAAGAATCTTCCAGATCCATCCAACAAGATCTTCAAAACCTCCGTAATCCTTCTGAGTTTGACGAATCGCGCAAGAGAAACAGAAGGTTGAAGACTGCATAAGACTCTTCAGTTTTTTCTGGGTGATATTGAGTTGCGACGAGATTTGGGAGAAACAGAAGAAATGAGACGAAAATGAAGATTGAGAGACGAAAGAGAAGGAGTTCAGGGAAGACGAAGGGGGAAACGACGCCGTTGGATGCTGTGAACAGTGACAGCGAAATTAGGGTTTGTTTGTTTGCTGTGAAGGGATTTGGACCACGCGTGATGGGCCCGGCTAAGCCCATTTTCGTTTTTCTGATACACCTCCGTTTTGTCTGGTGAACCCCTGTGCGTGTATGAGTCTGGAATTGGGCTGGGCCCGCGAACCTTCACTAATTGCTGCTCCCTTGTTACTTACTGCACCACCCTACGTTTTTGCAGCAAGCAAGCTGGGCTGGGCCCAGTTTGCTGTGTTCTTTTTATTTTTTATTACTCCCCCTGTAACAGCAGTGCACCCCCTCCCTTGTATCTTTTGTTTTTTCTATTTCTTTTTTATATAGTTTATATTATCTCATATGAAAAATGAATGGAAAAAACATATTGACAAAAAAAAAAAGAAGAAGGAAAAGAATATGAAAAGAAAAAACATATTGAAAAAAGAAGAAGGAAAAAATATAGAGAAAAATAGTAGAAAAAGAAATATGTGAAAAATATTTTGAATAAGAAAAGAAAGAGAAAAATATAGAGAAAAATATAGAGAAAAATATGTGAAAAATAGAGAAAAATAAAGAGAAAAATATATTGAAAAATATAGAAGAAAAGAGGAGAAAATAGTTGAAAAGAAAAGAAGGAAAAAAGAAAAAAATATTAAAGTAGATTTAATATTTTTAAAAGCATTTTCTTTTAGGATATATTGTCATAGAGATTATTTTACGATTTTAGGATAGTTTAGAAGCCCACTTGTTAGGGGGCTATTTTTCATTCGATTTTTCAGCATAGGATAGGCTAGTATTTCCTAGGAGATTTATTTCAGTATTCAATCATTGTAATCATTTTTCAGAATGTTAATAAAACGAGATTTGAGCTGTGGTCCCGAAGTAGCCGAACTACAGCTGCTCTGATTTCTCGTACCAGACGAGAATATGTAGGCATAGGATGCGATATCCTAGTGAGCACACTAACGAATGACTTTTGTTCTCTCGCGGCTGTGCGATCGAGACTCTCCTGCTGACGACTAATTGATAACCCTTTTTCTCTCTTGCCCGAGTGCATTTGAGACCAAACCATAGTTTTGCCCATAGGTTCCCGACCCTGTGAAACCAGTTGTTTTTCTCACTGCTGTGTGAGAATGTTTTGTTTAGCCGTAGTTAGTCTGAACTACGTAAAGCTCTGATCTTCCATGCAGTGGAAGTACGTAGGCACAAGACGCGAGGTCTTGGCGAGCCATTTTCCCTGTAGTCCCGAACTACGTTGACCCTGACTTTCTCTCTTGAGAATACGTAGGCATAGAGTGCGACGCTCTATCGAGTCAATTCCCTTCCGTTTAGATTTAGCAGCCGTAGATAGATTGTTTTGCATCCTTTAGACAACCCAAGCAAGCGTGGATCCCGTCGAGTACGACGGACGTGAGGGGTGCTAATACCTTCCCCTTGCGTAACCGACTCCCGAACCCAGGTTTTGGTTGCGATGACCATACCTTTCCCCGTTTTTTGCGAGGTTTACTTCGAGCGTTTCCTTTCCCGCTCTGAGGGATAAATAACGCACGGTGGCGACTTTTCTGTCAGCCGGCGCCGATTTTCGCAGTAGCGACAGCTGGCGACTCTGTTGAGGATTTGATAGTTTCCTAGGGATCCAACGTCCCGAAAGCGAGTCAATTTTGGGATCCAACGTCCCTTAAGAGAGAGTCAATCCTAGCGCTTGTTTGCTTGTCTATTCGGGGTTTATTTATCGATATTATCTGTTGCTGTTGGGGTGTTACGGGTGTTCTATGATATTGAGATAAGCCGGACCTGGGCTTGAGTATGAGTATGCACCTAGATATAGTTGCGGAGAAGTAGTAGACGAACCTGTCTGCTGAGCAGGCACAGTTCCCTACGAAAATCTGCACTCAGACGAGGTTCTCGCAGAGGTGCTCCTTTCCGGTCCTGAGGATCTGAGGGGAGTCCAGACGTGAGGATTGTCGACTCTGGGAACCGATCATTTGGAAGTTAGCTAAGTGAGGCCTCTTCATGAGATGACGATGCCACTCCTTCTGGGAATCGTATCATTCCTCATGAAAGTCTGTGACGCTGACGACCGCATAGGATGCCGTACCTTGTCAGATATAGGTCCACACCTGTGAGTGGGGGGTTTTTTTGTGCAGGAAAACTTGACCTCCAACCTACCCGTTATTCTGGTCTTCTCTTCAGAGCAACCGGACTCCGTGAGCAGCGCAGCAGTATTTAGATTGTGTGGGGGTTGTGATCCCGTGTTTGTTGCATTGCATTTGCATAGGCATCTTCACATCATATTGCATACCATTCGCCAGCTAGTCAGAGCTCTTATCCAGCCGTTATTTTGGTTCTGAAGGTGAATATTGAAGACGACCAAGGGGTTGAAGCAGATTTGATCAGAGTCAAGCAGCGAAGTCAGCTGAAGATCATTGGTAGCTATGTCAGAGAGCAGCTTCCAGTTTGTTGATACCTTGTCAGGTTTCACCGTGACGTCCAATCCTCTGTATGGATCTCCGCACGACGAAGACTTTCCGCAAGTGAACAACCTTACTGCAGCTCAGCTTGTGCAGCCATCTGTTGAAGACCAAGGTCTACGTGAGCAGTTTGTTGTCCGAGGTGAACGTTCTCCTTCTGTTGATGTCTCAGACTACCAGGGTTTTGCCTTCCCTGTGCCAAAGCCCCGAAGGGAGGTCCCAACAGCAAAGAATGAAGACCCATTAGCTCCCGTGTATGCTGAAAGGTTCCGTGCATTAGAGGAGAGATTCAAAGCCTTGAAAGGTAAAGACGCTGTTACTCCTAGCGCTGCAGATATGTGTCTGGTTCCTGGCCTAATGTTACCTCCGAAGTTCAGAATGCCGAGGTTTGAAAGGTACAAAGGAGATAGTTGCCCGAAGCAACATTTGGTGATGTTCTGCCGAAGAATGACTTCGTTTGTGCACAACGACGAGCTGATGATTCATTGCTTTCAAGATAGTCTGACTAGGGCACCTCTGAGTTGGTATATGCAGTTAGAGCGTGATCAGATCCGATCATGGATGGACTTAGCCAATGCCTTTCTGAAGCAGTACGACTATAATCTTGACGAAGCTCCCTATTGCATGCATTTGCAAGAATTGTCTCAAGGGAACAATGAATCTTTCAGAAAGTATGTTCAGAGATGGAGAGAATTTGCTGGTAGAGTGCAACCACCGCTCCTAGACCAAGAGCTGAAAGGCATGTTCGTAAACTCCTTGCAGAGCCCGTACTTCGAAAGAATGCTTGGAGTCGCACCAAATTTCTCTGAGTTGGTAAGGACGGGAGAGCGCATCGAGTATGGTGTAAAGACTGGAAGAATCCCGAATGTTTCAAGAGGTCAGGCTAGTGAAACTGAATCTCTCTATGGCTCTCAATCTGAAGATGAAACTATGATCAGTGCGGTCCTGACAGATGTTGGATATCCTCAAGTCGAATCGGTGAAATCTGTTGGTTCTCCGTCTTCTCAGCGGTCAGTATCTTCTGTGTCTCGTTATTCTAGACAGACAGATGTGCCTGGGGCACCCCATCGGGAACCTTATGTCGCTCCTCTTGCCAGTCCACGAGCTCGTGGCCGAGGTTATCAGAATCAGCGTCAGAATCAGAACCGACCTCGTAACAACTTGGAACGAAGGAATGGTCCTTCTCACCCAGTGCCTATACCGTATAGCCAATTGCTACCATCTCTGATCCAGAAGTATTTGGTGGAACCTAAAGCTCTTAAGCCGGTTCCAGAACCTTACCCTCCTGGGTACAATCCCCACGTTCAGTGTGGTTATCATGGTGGCTCACCGGGGCATTCGACGGAAGATTGTAAAGCATGTCAGGCGAAGGTACAGCAGTTGATTGATCAGGATCGCATTTCCTTTCGAGAAGGATTTCTGTTTGTTCATCCTAACCGCTCAGCTGTCTAAGCTCATAGATTCGGAAGGTGTTCCCCAGCAAAATCCAGTGGTTCAGACAGGCAGGCGCCTCAGCATTGGCAGTCCCCAGACTTTTACATCATTTGCATTTGTAGTTTCTTTTCTGTTAGTTACTACTTGCTTTTAAAACATTGTATGTTTCGAATGGTGATAATAATAAGTGACTATGCATTTTTCTGAATTAGTCATGTCGCTGTCGCTCATTTACTGCATTGCACTGGCACTTGCATTTTATTCACTCCACTTTATCACTGTGACTAGCAAAGTTAGGAGGGAGGATGACGAAACTAAACTCATAACCAATGATCATATGCTTTCGGATAAGACCGTACCGATGACGTACAAGGCATTGTTTCAAATTCCCCAAACACTGGAGAAATAAGGAGTTAGTCCCTTGTTAACCACTTCGAGCCAGGAAGTAGAAGTTTTTTCAGACTTTTTAACCCTCACATCTTAACCCGGGGCAGGGTAGTTGTCAGTTAGCTTGACCGAGCGTTCAAGTCTTACAGAGAAGTGTTGTCTTTCAAGGACCAATCAGTTTATACCTTTCAAGAGGTCAAACCTCACCAATCAGGAGTGAGACAGTTACGATCCTTTCGGAGCAATCAAGACAACCAGTGTCACACGACTTTGTTCCAAAAGAAAGAAAGAAAGCCCGCTAAGTAAAAAGAAAGAAAAGCTGAGAAAGCTAATACTTAAGCAAAAATCAGGGCATCCCGCTGGACTTCAAAAGAAATCGAAAAAAATCGAAAAGAACTCAAAATGAGTCAGTCCAGGCAAAAATTAGGGAATCAAAAGAATGAAAAAGAGGGATTAAAAAGAAATTTTTTCCCCAGCAAATCACAAAGTCGTGTACACAGACACCGAAAGCGAAGAAGGAGTAACTATCACTCTAGAAGAAAAGCCTTGTGAATTCCTTAATCGTGGTTCTTACCCATTCAACATACCTCTCGAAGAGGCGAGTGCTCGTGCCAGGTTAACTGAACCTTAGGATCGGAGATCAGCACGTAGAAGGGGTGGGTACAAATCAAAAATTTGAGCCAAATATCCTTTGTTTCACGAACCGTGAACCCGACCACGATACAACCCTTAAAAGACCTAATTGAGGTAGGGTTAGTCTGAAGCGCATTACGATAAGGTTGAGTAACCTGACTCCTTCTTGGCTTGCTAGTCACATCCTTGTTGTATTTTTCACTGACCACGTAAGCACTACGTTTGAACTTTGTTTCATTCGTCACTCATAATCATTGCATGTAAATGAGTGACAGCTCAAATTTTTTCAAAATCTGCATAACCATTGCACTAAGATTACCATTCGTAGACAGACAATTTTAATTGCAGGTTAGTAGTTGGCATGAAAGAAATTCCAACAGGGAATAATCAAGCAGGACTGAGTAATTCAGTAGTCTGAGCCAGAATGGTGTATGTTGTGAAGCCCAATGAATCAGGGGCATTATCTTCCAGTGGGTTCAGAATCAGCTAGTCTGAGGACAAGTCCCGAAGCTTCAGTTGATCAGGGGCAGTTTATTTGAGAAGCAGTTGATCAGAAGTGAGTCTTCTCGGGAGCCAATCAAGGGCAGTTATTCATAGCGTGGAGATTTGAAAGCAGATGCTGCCAGTGGATAATCAGATCGGGTTAAGTCGCTAGAACGCTCATTCAGGGGCAAGTCATCACAGAGAATGTTGAAATCAACTGGGTTGATAGGCGTCTAATGGAGATTGAATTCTGTTGTCGTACAGATACCGGGGCAAATATTCTCGACGTCTTCTCGTAGCAAGCTGTTCAGAGCAGGTATTCCCAAGAGTTAGATTGGGGCAAGTTGAATTGTACTGGGGCAGGTCGTTCAAGCCAGTCTTTTTATCCCCAGCTGAGTGTACTGGGGCAAGTTGTTCAAACCAGCCTGTTTATCCCCAGCCGGAGTTGAGTATCGGGGAATCATGTCATTACCCTTGTCAAAACCTTAACCTCCTAAGAAAGTCGTGTTGTCGTTGGATCATTATCCTGCAGTTTAAACCTGTTGCGTGTCAGTAACCAGTCGTTTCCAAAGTCCAGTTCTCGTCTGGCCCACCCTTCCGTAAGCATCAGTTCTCGTCTGGTGCAGTTTATTGTAAGCATCAGTTCCCGTCTGGTGCAGTTTATTGTAACCAGTTCTCGTCTAGTCACCGTTTCTTCAAATGTTGTATCAGTTCTCGCCTGGTACATGTCATCGCGTAGTCAGTTCTCGTACGGTTATCGTGTGTTTTACCCTATGTGTTATACCAGTTCTCGCTTGGTGTACGTGAGCTTTCAGCCAGTTCTCGCCTGGTTGTCTATACCTCAGTCTGTTATCCAGTCAGCCCGTCTGATGTCCAAACAAAAATCAATTCCCGTCTGATATCCAGAACCCGTAAGTCAGTTCTCGCCTGGTAGTCTACCTTTGAATGCTAGTTCTCGTCTAGTATTTTCCATTCCACTGTGTACATAACCCGTGTTTATCCTAAACCAGAAAAACAAAAAAAAACCTAAAGGTATCTGACACAGTATTTCCCAATGACCCGCATGTTGTCATGTTCCCCGATACGAAGCTCGGCGGATGCCAGCGCTTCGAGTAATGTTTGAATTCCTCGTGGATGTTGTTAACTCAGAATTGCCACTCTTCAGCAGATGAAAGTTACTTATTATCCACGGAAGAGTTGAGATCGTATTTTACTCCGTATCAGAGTAGGATCAGAAGGATCCTCAGCAGATTAAGATCGACATCCTTGATAGTAGGAGCATTTCCAGCAGTGTGCTGCGCGCAATCAACCTCAGTTTAGGTCAGTCCCCGCAGAGTACAATCAGTTGTCAATGGTTTGAAGGGAGCATCCCCAAGTAGAGTTGTTCCCTTCCCCATTGAAGTCGCCAAGCAGGGTTGCCTTTCCATTTCTCCAGCAGGACGGTTATCCCCAGCGGATTTGGTTTCCCTTTTCCAGCATTTATTTTGCTGAGACGATTTTGTGGCTTCAGTTCATCCCCAGTAGAGTTGGCGTTGCCTTCGGCATTTATTTTGCGAAGTGGTTTTCAGACCTGGTGTTCTCTGGCAGCTCGAGCCTGCATTAGCATTTGCATATAAAGTCATAGCATTTATACAAGCATATAGCATATCCATGCCATCTGGGCATCGCATTTTCAATGACTGCATAGCATTTAACGTTGCATAGCATTGTGCATGATTGCACAACATTTAGCATAAACGCATATCATTCCCACCGTGTGGGGCATGGCACCGAAGCGTACGCATCATAAGCATGATCCAGGTTACTATCATCCTTGTCTTACAGGTGTTCCACCAAGAGACCAGTTGCTCAGGACGATTCCCGACATTCTCTCCAACAAGGTCGCTTCCTTGAGATGATTCTTAAGACCCCGGTGTAATCCCCACAGTCGCTCGCTCAAGATGATTTTTGAGATCCCCCAGCGAAGTCTTCAGTTCGAGATGATTCTAGAATCCCTCAACAGAGCCGTTTGCTTAAGATGATTCTTAAGACCTCAGTACAGCTTCCCGAGTTGTTCGCCTAGTATGATGCTTGAGCTCCCCAGTAGCGTCCCCGCAAAAGTTGCCCAGGAAGATTCCTGGAATACCCAGCAGAATGAAGTATCCAGAAAGGTTATCAGTTCAGGATGATTCTTGAAGGTGCCCGACGGAGTTGTTGGTTCAAGATGATTCTTGGAGTCCATAGCAGCGTGATATGTCTGCTCCAACAGTGATGTCTAATCTGAAGATTGACTTCGTGAACGCCTGAAGGCGATATCAGAAGGTTCCTGTGAGTTCAGACTTCCTTGTTGATGAATCAACGTGTGGCTGAAGACAAGATTCCAAGCTCAGGTTTCGTACCTTTGGATATGTTTGATTCCAAGCTCAGGTTTCGTACCTTTGGATATGTTCGATTCCAAGCTCAGGTTTCGTACCTTTGGATATGTTCGCCTCCAAGCTCAGGTTTCGTACCTTTGGATATGTTCGCCTCCAAGCTCAGGTTTCGTACCTTTGGATATGTTTGCCTCCAATATTAGGATGTGTACCGTTAGAAGTGTTTGTTTCCATCCCAAGCTCAGGTTTTGTACCTTTGAGATGTATACTTCGGATTCCCGGATCATGTTTTTTCCGACGGCGAGGTTGGATGTTTGTTCGACGGCGAGGTTGAACGTTTGACGGCGAGGTCAGACTCTTTAAATCCCCAGTAGAGATGATGATGCGACGGCGATGTCGAGTGTCTCTAAGAGGATGTTTGTTTCCGACGGCGATGTCAGATTCAGCTTTCTAGCGGCGATGTTGGGCATGTTAAGTTGATTCAGTCTTCCAGCGGCGATGTTAGGTGATGCAGATCCTTCAGTTCTCCAGCGGCGATGCGGGGTATTTTGTTCAGTGTTGTATTCTCTCCAGCGGCGATGCGGGTTATTTTGATTGTCCGACGGCGACATCAGGTTTAATCTTCCAGCGGAGATGTTGGGTGTTGTGGTTGTCTGAAGGCAATATCAGAAGAAGTTAATGTGGATGACTGACGGCGATGTCAAATCAGTATTTCTCCAGATAGTTGCCGTGCAGCTATTATTCCAGTGATCAACAAGTTGAGCAGTTGGCAAATTTTCGGGTTTACCGGTATTCAACCGTCTCGCACCTTGATTGGCTGAGAGCCGTTCGCTTCTCACCCAGTCAGGTTCAAGCCGTTTGAATAGGGGCAGTTGTTGCACCCCAAAATTTGACCAACCGGGTCTCGTATCTGGCTCGATGTTTCGACGCATAATCGCATTCGCATCTGCATATTGCATACATTGCGTATTTTCATTTGTTTTGATTTTATTGGGATCACAGCTCTCGTCTCGTGTTTCAGGTGTTTTTAATCAGTTTGAATAGGTAGAATTGTATTTTTGGGATATTTCGGTGCCCGTTTATTTTTACCGGCTATTTTGTTGCGCTCTCGCAGTTTTATGTGTCGTTTGGTGCTATTTTTGTCCCTCTGGGAATTATTGTGATTTTTCTGGGTTTATTGGCTATTTTTAGGATTTTTAATAGTTTTAATTCTTTTTAGATAAATTTTAATCATTTTAGGATTTAATAGATTTTTTAGGATAATATAGAATTTTTTAGAATATTAATAGGATTTTTTTAATAGTTTTAATAGCTTTTTAACTTTTTTTCATATAGATGTTTCCTTATTGAATAAATAGTTTTTTAGGATATAATGTTTTAGAAATTAAATGTTTTTCTAATTTTTAGATATAAATAATATAGTTTTTTCATAGAATTTAATATAGTTGTTTTTTTATAAATATTATAGAAAATTAACAGATTTTAGAATATTAGATGTTAATTAGGTTTAATCCATTAATCATTTCCATTTAATCCAAATTTTAATCATGTTAGTTCATTTCAGTTTTTTGGGTGGTTTTTGTCTGTTTTTCGTTTTGGGCCTAGTTCAATTCGCAGCCCAGTATTGGTTTTCAGTCCAGCAATTTTCCAGCCATGTCCAAAATAATCCAGAAAAGTCCACTTCAGTCCAGATTCGTCCAGAGCCTTCTAGAAGCTCCCAGAGATTTCTCAGCCTTTATAATCTGCAGAGCGCCACGTGTTGCAAGAGGCTGGCCCCACGTTACACACTCCATCCCACGCCACCTCACGCCATCACCCTTCACACTCTGCCACGACCACACACGTGGCGCACATGCGCGCCGTCCCTCCACTACCTGCCCCACGTGTCATCACCACACCACCTCGCCTGAAAGCGTCACCGGCCGGCATGCATGGCCGGCGACCGCCATGAGCCTCACCGGAGAACCTCACCAACACCTCACCAAACCCAGAAAAAACCCAGAAAACTCCAGATTCCAATCACCTTCATCTTCTTCCTCTCATCACCACCCTCAATCTCACCGGAAAATCAACTTCTCCCCAGAACTCCGATCCAACCTCCATAACCTCCCCTAATCTTCATCCTCTCCGGTTCAAGATTCATCCCCAACCATCAATCATTCTCCAGAAATTCATCCCACCTCTAATCTGGTCATCTTCTCCGATCCACACGTACCTTCCACCTTCACCCATTCATCTTCCACGATCAACAAAATCCAGAAACTGATTCATCATCATCATCATGATCAAGAACATCTCCAGGAAGAATGCTCATCAACGAAGAACGCTAAAGAACATCTTCGAGTGTTCACTCCAGATCTCCAGAGATTCAACTCATCAAGAACTTGCAACCACGCTCAACGATCATCAACACGAAAGCCAGATCCCAAATCAACCTTCAAGGGTTCTTACGAATCCCCGTCCGTTTCCAGAGATTTCTTCAACGGTGTTCATCGGAAGATCCTTCATCTTCAATTTTTCAGAAGACTCCAAACATTCGTCTTCAGCAAGAATCTTCCAGATCCATCCAACAAGATCTTCAAAACCTCCGTAATCCTTCTGAGTTTGACGAATCGCGCAAGAGAAACAGAAGGTTGAAGACTGCATAAGACTCTTCAGTTTTTTCTGGGTGATATTGAGTTGCGACGAGATTTGGGAGAAACAGAAGAAATGAGACGAAGATGAAGATTGAGAGACGAAAGAGAAGGAGTTCAGGGAAGACGAAGGGGGAAACGGCGCCGTTGGATGCTGTGAACAGTGACAGCGAAATTAGGGTTTGTTTGTTTGCTGTGAAGGGATTTGGACCATGCGTGATGGGCCCGGCTAAGCCCATTTTCGTTTTTCTGATACACCTCTGTTTTGTCTGGTGAACCCCTGTGCGTGTATGAGTCTGGAATTGGGCTGGGCCCGCGAACCTTCACTAATTGCTGCTCCCTTGTTACTTACTGCACCACCCTACGTTTTTGCAGCAAGCAAGCTGGGCTGGGCCCAGTTTGCTGTGTTCTTTTTATTTTTTATTACTCCCCCTGTAACAGCAGTGCACCCCCCTCCCTTGTATCTTTTGTTTTTTCTATTTCTTTTTTATATAGTTTATATTATCTCATATGAAAAATGAATGGAAAAAACATATTGACAAAAAAAAAGAAGAAGGAAAAGAATATGAAAAGAAAAAACATATTGAAAAAAGAAGAAGGAAAAAATATAGAGAAAAATAGTAGAAAAAGAAATATGTGAAAAATATTTTGAATAAGAAAAGAAAGAGAAAAATATAGAGAAAAATATAGAGAAAAATAGTAGAAAAAGAAATATGTGAAAAATATTTTGAATAAGAAAAGAAAGAGAAAAATATAGAGAAAAATATAGAGAAAAATATGTGAAAAATAGAGAAAAATAAAGAGAAAAATATATTGAAAAATATAGAAGAAAAGAGGAGAAAATAGTTGAAAAGAAAAGAAGGAAAAAAGGAAAAAATATTAAAGTAGATTTAATATTTTTAAAAGCATTTTCTTTTAGGATATATTGTCATAGAGATTATTTTACGATTTTAGGATAGTTTAGAAGCCCACTTGTTAGGGGGCTATTTTTCATAAGATTTTTCAGCATAGGATAGGCTAGTATTTCCTAGGAGATTTATTTCAGTATTCAATCATTGTAATCATTTTTCAGAATGTTAATAAAACGAGATTTGAGCTGTGGTCCCGAAGTAGCCGAACTACAGCTGCTCTGATTTCTCGTACCAGACGAGAATATGTAGGCATAGGATGCGATATCCTAGCGAGCATACTAACGACTGACTTTTGTTCTCTCGCGGCTGTGCGATCGAGACTTTCCCGCTGACGACTAATTGATAACCCTTTTTCTCTCTTGCCCGAGTGCATTTGAGACCAAACCATAGTTTTGCCCATAGGTTCCCGACCCTGTGAAACCAGTTGTTTTTCTCACTGCTGTGTGAGAATGTTTTGTTTAGCCGTAGTTAGTCTGAACTACGTAAAGCTCTGATCTTCCATGCAGTGGAAGTACGTAGGCACAAGACGTGAGGTCTTGGCGAGCCATTTTCCCTGTAGTCCCGAACTACATTGACTCTGACTTTCTCTCTTGAGAATACGTAGGCATAGAGTGCGATGCTCTATCGAGTCAATTCCCTTCCGTTTAGATTTAGCAGCCGTAGATAGATTGTTTTGCATCCTTTAGACAACCCAAGCAAGCGTGGATCCCGTCGAGTACGACGGACGTGAGGGGTGCTAATACCTTCCCCTTGCGTAACCGACTCCTGAACCCAGGTTTTGGTTGCGATGACCATACCTTTCCCCGTTTTTTGCGAGGTTTACTTCGAGCGTTTCCTTTCCCGCTCTGAGGGATAAATAATGCACGGTGGCGACTCTTCTGTCAGCCGGCGCCGATTTTCGCAGTAGCGACAGGTATAATGGGGTTTGTCTCTGAAATTCTGTTGGTGAGATTGAAAGGAATTGTTGCGGTGATTTTGCTGATTTTCTACTATTGTTGTTGTCCTTTCTTGGTACCTCAGAACGTGGTGGGCTGGGTGGAGTGAAGGAACCTCAGAAATGATTCTTACTCAATCTCCTCTTTTGTCTGTAGTGAGGTAATATCTTTTTGCCACAACGCCTTATCATCCCTGATTTCACTGCTAGTAAATGTGATTTTTTACTGTCTGTTATTTTGTTTGAAAATGATGCAGGGTACGATTTTGAGAGGTGGCAAGTTGCATTCAAGAAGCAAGTCGAATTTCAGAGTAAAGGTTTTGCAAGCTCCTTGGTAATTTCACTGGTATTCATGGAAGTTAACCTCACCTATCATTATTCTCAAGGTTTTAAATCTCCAACAAAAGTCTCAGGTGTGAATGGAAATATTTCTTCTTGTCATTTTTGGTACTACAATCAACACTCATGACATACCTTTTGTTGCATAACAGGTACATATTTGGCGAGAGATATTTCATATAGTGGCCATAAATCCATGGTCTTAAGGAGACCAAATTTTGACACCATGTAACCCAAGGATGTCTTTGGAACAATGTCTGGCATCTTCATTTTTCAATCTGGTGCGCATACATCAAACAGCTGCAGATTTCTCACTCTGAGATATGTAAGTTCGTCATCATATTCTTATTTCTTTTTACTTAAACTTTGGTCAACTAAGGGCCCCAACCACTTGCACCTCGCCTTCTCTTTGCGTTTCCTGGATATGATGATGGTTTTATCTCGTGAAAATCGTGTCATGCTGCAAACGCTTTCATGCTGTATTTGGGACATTTTTATTATGCAGGTTGTGCCACTTTGAAGTGAAGTAGCACGTTGCAAAGACGAAACTATCGAAGGAACAAGATAGGAACAACTGAAGTCAAGCTTCAAATCATGTTGAAGGTATATTCATTCATAAAAAATGGCTTGCTTATGCTCTTCACCCTATTTCTTATTAATCTGTGATCATTTGCACAAACTCTTCACTTCTTTCCACAAGCAACACAATTATCCTTCGATTTCATGTCTCCTATGTTAATCATCGGAATTAAGTGTAATCTTTTTGTGTTGCCATTGATGTTGGGCTGTTTGCAGGTATGAAGGGATTATGGATTTAGTGAAGACTTGGATCAGTTTCTTTCAAAGGGGACGTCATGGAATCAATCTTTGTTTTGAGTAATTTTGCTTCCCATCCTTCACTTTAAAGCACAGGTCATGTAACTTCGGCAATCCCAACAGCATATTGGGACTGGTGCAGGAGAGCAGTATTTTTGTGTCTTTTCTGTCATGACAGTGATATATCCATAGGTGGAGATATGCTTCAAGAGGTCTACAATCAATCTCCATAAAATTACATCTGAAACTCATAGCTTTACCAGCATCTGAAAAATATCCCTTTTTGTACTACACATTTAGAGCCAGTAACTGGTCTTGTGCAAGAAAGAGTGACCTTTGCATCTAACCCACTCTGTGCATTTGCAGGTTTTTTCTTGAAATAAACTACCGATAATGCGACACAGGGAAGTGTTGCCGTTAAGATGCTTGCTGCATCAAATTCTGTCCTGATCTCGGTGTAAAGGCAAGACGGCGAGGTTCAGGACTAAGCCTGAAGCTTCGTATGCAAGTGCGGTAGTGGCAACAACAACCCTTCTGCACCACTCAGCATTCGAGGATTCCTTGATAACAAGCAGCGGCATCGAAGCTTACACTCTTGGTCTTTTGTCATAACTTATAATACCACTTTCAAGTGTTGAATTTGAATGTACTATTCCTCTTTGTAACCTCAAATTTGTAAACCTCAACATCGTTTATTTATTGAAGCCAATGATTTATCAGGATATACAATAACTGCTCAACAAAGGTTCATAATAGAGCTTGGACTAAATTTTGAAGAAAACTTATCCAAGGCCTGATCACGTTTTAGTGTGGCGTTATGACATCTTCCTGGCCCAAAGTCTTTTGAATCAATACAAAGGAGAAAAAACGTAAACGCATCTTTAAAACATATCTTAATCTTTAAAACCACCCTTAAGTATGTCTTAAAGATCACATCCTTATCGATGCAAAACCTCCAATTATAATTAGATATTTTGAGACAAGATTTTAGCTTGTTTATCTTTCAATTTAATTTGAACCCCATTATTTGAAAACAAATTGATGACCTCGCGGGAATCATCTATTATCGACCAGAACTTCCATGTGAGCTTATAAAATTCATTTTAAGATATAAACACCCTCATTGGTAAAACCGCTATTGGAAGCACGCCCAAGAACCATGGTCTTACAAACAAAATAATCACTTCTTTAACCACGCATTAATTATGTCAGGAGTCCTTTTGAAGCTTTACTTGCATATGTCTTAAGCATTTACCAATCTAATTCAAACCTCCATAAGGATTCAAAAAACCTTAGCAAGAGTCACGATCACCACGTGTACACATCAAGTCTTTATGTGCCAAAGTTTTAGAAAATCAAAGCTAGGAGCCCAAACAATAATTTGAAAGAGATCATAAAACCACACAGTAAAGAATGGGTAGGACAAATTTGGGCTATGACAGTATATCTAGGATGCAACTTCTCACAACTGAGTTTGAGAAGCTAAAAAGGATGGAAGATGAACCCATATCTGATTTCAACATCAGACTTCGTGATATTTCCAACAAATAATTTCACCTAGGGAAGAGGATGTCATAAGAGAAGCTAGTCAGAAAGATCCTCATATCTTTACCTTAACAATTTGACATGACGGTAACAGTTATAGGAGAAGCTCAATGTAACACCCTTTTCTACCCCACAAATATAATGGCAAATCAATCATATTTATCAGAGTAAAATATTGAACGCAATAAAATTATCTCAAAAGGGTGCACATTTCTCAATAATTCAAATATAGTCAATGCTCCATAAACAATGGGTTTTCCCAAAATTACTATAAAATATTACACAAAAGGCAGCGGAACTCAAAAAGGAAAAAATACAAAGTTTTATTTTCACCACAAGGAAATCAACATAACAAAACTCAATAAAACATAGTTTGACTCAAAGACCCCAACCCGATGTTACACTATCAGAGCAAGACCCTCTAAGTCAACCACAATGGCCAACGACCCAAAAAATTCAAAAGTCCTCGACGACATCCACGACTAAACCTGGTCATCTGCATGTTACCCACGTGGAGGCAACATTCAAACAGGAAGGTTAAGTAAAATGATTCATAATAATCAATATAAGAATCAATATATAAAATGGCGTCATTTTCATATCTAACATCATCAGAATCATCAAGGAACATCAAAGGCCACAAAATTATAAATTACACCAGATTGTCACATAAATGCAAATGCAACAAGACTCGTACATGTGGTACAAATCAACAAAATTTGATGGACACTGGGCCATCAACACTCCATAGATCCACAACAGTAGGATCGATTCTACACGAGAACCGGAGCACAACAAAATACCTCACATCCGCACAATGGGATTGAAGCCACAAGACTCAAGGTCCTGAACCGACGTCTGAAATGCATATGAATGCATGATGCACACGTCAATATCATCCTCATAATAATCTCATTAGGTGCATCATCATTCATCAAAATCATTATAATAATCATCTCATCATAAAATCATCAAAACCTCGTGAAATCAACATCGTAAATCATCACAATTACTCATGGGAATTCATCATATAGTCATGTATTAATCTCATAAAAATAACAATTATACTCATGGTAATTCATCGGAGAAATCACAGCATCAAAACATCAAGACATCACTGCACAAGATCAGAACTCGCGAAACTCTGCTACGTTCGCTAGCAAGTTCGTCGTGCGAGTCTGGGGCGAATGTTCGCCGTGTGAAGCATTCTTCACTGTGCAAACTCGCGATTACAGCAAATCTCTGTTATGCACCAGCACCAAAACTAGACCAAAAACCTCTACGATTTCCTTCCCCAATGCCCTAAAAACATCCCTAAATCTATCCTAAGGTATTACGGCGATATTGGCACAAAATCTACGACTTATTAGGCCAATCCCATATCATATTTATGCCTCCAATTCCCATAATTTCTTACAAATACACCATAGTGATTAAAGTTCTCACAATCAATTACCTTATACGGTTAAAACCTCAACAACAGATTTTGGCCACGAAGGCCTAATTTCCCTTATCTCAAATCAGCCTCAAACCTATCAGACTATCATTTCAAATCCCTCAAACTCATTGAACTCACCATTAGAAAGGAAACAACAATTCAATCAAAAATCCCTAAACCCTTAAATCATCTTTAAACATATTGAAAACAATGAAGGCAATACTCCCCATACCTTAATTGTTGACTCTAAGCCTTTCTCGTTGATTCATGGAAACCTTGCGAAGCTTTTGCCTCAATCCTCTTCCTCAGAGCTTTGGCATCTATTTCTTCCCTTTTCACGGTCTAATAAGAATGAATCCTAATTCCCTAAAATTCCTTTTTGTTAAACCTAACTTTGAGCCTTAAAATTGGGCTTTCCAACTTCACCCTCACTAACTCCTCCTCAAATGTTCATCTTGCCCTTAATTCACTTATATTTATTTAAATTACTAATAATATCAATATATTCATATGATATACTATTATTTAAATAAATAACCCAAAATCCACAATTCCCAATATTCACACCAACCACCAAAAATCATCGAAAATGCGGATATTCATATTTAAATAAATTAAATAAATATTCCAAGAATTTTGGGGTGTTACACTCAAGACTTAAGTACCTTGAAGGTTGATGAAATTATTGGCTCCCTTCAAACCTTTGAAGAGTCTATAAATGGAAGATCAGAATAGAAGAACAAAGGTTGGCCTTTGTAACCAACACTCAAGAGAATGAAGATAAAAGTGAGAAAGATACTGACGAAATTCTATAAAACGATATAACTTACATTTAGAGAAAGATCAACAATGCCCTGAAGGACCTAGACATGAAGTAGAGGATAAATGTCTCAGACAAGGTGTATGACATCATTCTCCTGAGCAAGAACATAGATTATTACAAGCCCAACCAAGGTAAAGGAGTCAAATCCTTTGAATGTGAAAGGTTTGGTCAAATCAAACATGAATGCCCTACCTTTATAAGAAAATTGAAAAATGGATTTATAGTTGCTTGTTTTGATGATGAAAGTGAAAAATAAACTGATAATCAAGTTATAACATTCACTGGAAAATATGATACATGTAGTGAGTCCAACAATGAAGATATCTCAGAGGAAGAACTAGTTAAAAATCCACAGGCTTTTTCTTACTCAGTGGAAGAAATCTTGCTTAAGGGAAGAGAAACAGAAGAAGACCATAAATTTTCTACTTTTGGAAAAAGAGAAGCTTGGCTCAACCATCGTTGTTTTAAAAGAAGTAATAATCTTGTTAAAGTCCAAATTCAACAATATGAATGAGACGGATCATATGTTGAACAAAGAATCAGGTATGTTAGAAGCTATGAACAAGAAGCTTTTTAATAAAAAAAATTAAAAATCCATTTTAAGAAGTTTATTTCTCCTAAAAAGAAGATCGAGTTCCTAATAAAGGATTATATGTCCCAACATCCTAAATTAACATGTGTATCCTCACATAGAGGTAACAAGAAATCATATAGGATGTGCCACCACTATGGAAGATATGGTCTTATCAGACCCTTTTGTTATATATTGTATGGATATCCTCTATCATACAGTCATTCAAGACCCAAAAAAAAGGAAAGGGAAGAAAACTCAAGCAAAGGAAGTGTGGAAACCCAAGAAAATTGTTAAGTGTTTCCTAGCCCATAAATCTCTTAGAGTCTCTTTAAGAGAGGATTGGTATTTTGAAACTGGATGCTCCCAGCACATGAATCGTAAAAAGGGACTACATTGAGGTGTTAAAAAATTACTCTAGCAGTTATGTGACTCTTGGTGATGGAGTTAAAAGAAAAATCAAAGGCATATGAAAACTAGTTTATTCTGGTCTCCCCAGTTTTGATGATGTAGTGATGGTAGAAGGATTATGAGAAGGCACGTCAAATTTAGAAGTGTCTATAGAAAAAGTAACCTTAGGTTGCAAAGTCTTATCCAGGATAAACTAGTTTTCCTATGCCTTTGATTTTTCTTCTAATCTAGAAGAAAAATCAAAGGCATAGGAAAACTAGTTTATCCCCAGTATATATATATATATATATATGTGTGTGTGTGTGTGTGTGTGTGTGTGTGTGTGTGTGTGTGTGTGTGTGTGTGTGTGTGTGTGTGTGTGTGTGTGTGTGTGTGTGTGTGTGTGTGTGTGTGTGTGTGTGTGTGTGTGTGTGTGTGTGTGTGTGTGTGTGTGTGTGTGTGTGTGTGTGTGTGTGTGTGTGTGTGTGTGTGTGTGTGTGTGTGTGTGTGTGTGTGTGTGTGTGTGTGTGTGTGTGTGTGTGTGTGTGTGTGTGTGTGTGTGTGTGTGTGTGTGTGTGTGTGTGTGTGTGTGTGTGTGTGTGTGTGTGTGTGTGTGTGTGTGTGTGTGTGTGTGTGTGTGTGTGTGTGTGTGTGTGTGTGTGTGTGTGTGTGTGTGTGTGTGTGTGTGTGTGTGTGTGTGTGTGTGTGTGTGTGTGTGTGTGTGTGTGTGTGTGTGTGTGTGTGTGTGTGTGTGTGTGTGTGTGTGTGTGTGTGTGTGTGTGTGTGTGTGTGTGTGTGTGTGTGTGTGTGTGTGTGTGTGTGTGTGTGTGTGTGTGTGTGTGTGTGTGTGTGTGTGTGTGTGTGTGTGTGTGTGTGTGTGTGTGTGTGTGTGTGTGTGTGTGTGTGTGTGTGTGTGTGTGTGTGTGTGTGTGTGTGTGTGTGTGTGTGTGTGTGTGTGTGTGTGTGTGTGTGTGTGTGTGTGTGTGTGTGTGTGTGTGTGTGTGTGTGTGTGTGTGTGTGTGTGTGTGTGTGTGTGTGTGTGTGTGTGTGTGTGTGTGTGTGTGTGTGTGTGTGTGTGTATATATATATATATATATATATATATATATATATATATATATA
>CAWUDS030000847.1:555000-600399 GCA_963859935.3 Lathyrus sativus | reverse complement strand
ACCTCTTATCACTCCGGGGAAATAAATTTGTCCACGTCAGGACACCCCTTTCTCTAGCACGAAGAAATCCCGTCAATATAGGAATAAATCGTCCACGTCAGGACCCATTTCTCCATTGATCCCAACCCACAAACTTCTTAGCACTGACGTGACAGCGACTTTGAGGCGGACTCTACTGGGGATATTTGGAAACCAAACTACCGGACGCCTGTTCTGATAACCGGCGGCAGCCTCTGAAATTCTGATTCATGAAACCCTTTGATGCTGATGTAACAACGATTCGAAGAAAGTAATCCGCTGGTCGGACTAGAGAAACTTTGACAAGCAACTCTGGCGGGGAAAACAGGAGAAATCTAAACAAATAACTCTGCTCAGGGACAAAGAGAAATTTATCCTAATAACTCTGTGGGGAATACTACCGAAACTGACATTATCATTGAATGTCTCACGTCGAGATCTTGAATGTTTGGTAATTCATTTGAGCAAGAGCTCCCTCAACCTGCAATATAACAATACTTGAAACAAACGGTTAGACAACCTGGTTCATGTTTCAAAATGCATATGTTTGACAATGACGCAATGCTCCATTCGACATGGAAATGCTACGCTTTTATTTGGCGGATGCAAGTATGACACTATATGTCGATGCAAATATGACACTATATGCTGATACAACTATGACACTATATGCCGATGCAAATGCAGGCTCGAGCTGCTGGGATACAGAAACCGCTTCAGCAAAATAAATGCTGAAGACAACGCCAACTCCGCTGGGGGTAGCCAGATGCCACAGAATTATTCCAGCAAAATAAATGCTGGAAGAGTGAAGCCAACTTCGCTGAGGGATAATTGAATGCGCCAATCCCGATTGAACTTCTGCTGGGGAATGAACAGGTATCACACGGTATTCCGACAAAATAAATGCCGGGACACACAACCAACTCTGTCGGGGAGAGTTTTTCTTTTTCGAGTTCCACTGGGAGGAAAGAAAACACTTGCTGAAAAGAGAACTCCGCTGGGGACGAAACGATTCTCTTGGGGAAAATCAACTGACTCCGCTGGGGAGAGTAAATGACCCTACTGGGAAGGGTAAACGGTCTGAATGCCGCTCACAAGTTGGAAATATTAATCTTCTGAGGCTAAACCACTCTGCTTAAGATGGGGGAATCCTTCTGGGGGACACCACACTGTCTGAATACAGCCTACAATCTTGGAATCACCAAACCCTGCTAAGGATAAACGGCTTTGCTGGAGAATGTCCTTCGGCTAAGCTGCGGCTAGCTGGGGAATTTGATCCTTCTTCAGTGAGGAACAGTGTTATCTTGGAAGCGCGACCTGCGTGGGGATCGAGTCTTTCGTTACGAGCTTCTGGTCAGGACTCTTCGATCTCTGTACCCTGACGGTTAGATCTGAACTGTTTCTGTACGTCAAACCCCAAAAGAATGTCCCAACAACATCTTTTGTTTTTAGGGTGTTCTGCCTCGGTCTTGCGATAATCTTTTGCCCCTGATCGACTGATTCGTGGAGCAGTGCCCATAGCCGCGAGAGATTTGCCAAATCTCGTCATAATTTCCCCAGATGAACTGCTTCTCGAATGTATGACTTTGCTGGGGATAAACGAGCGCGCCAAGTAGGCTGGACTTCTGTACATCCGTGGTGGGTCATACACGCCTGATGCTGGACAATATCTTGTCTAAATTCACGACTTCTAGTAGAAGGGTCACGATTTCCCGCCATTCGTCTCAAACTTGAATATCGGCTGAATCTGCTCAAGTAGCTCTGAGTAACTCTGATGACACTGAGAAGAACAATTCTTTCGCCTTTGTTATGCCCCGGCCTGCAGGAACCTCCGTGGGATAGTCTGAAAATCTGTACCCTGATGGTTTGATATGAACTGCCCCAGCATTCTGAACTTCCGCGAGATACTTCGAATCGAACGCCTCTCGAATAAAGAATACTCCCTGCACTCTTGGGATGGCATGCCCCTGTCTGTAATGACTTTGCCTCAATCTGGTTCTTGGAAAAACTCACTCTGAACCGAAAGCACCTTGCTATAATACGACCTTGCGGTGGCTTACCCCGGTGTTTCCCTTAACTCAACACTATCCACATCGTGACTTGACCCTGAACGAGCAGTGAGCGACTTAACCTGCCCTGATCAAACACAGCATTCTGGATAACTGCCCCTGATTGGCTCTCGAGAAGATTCGCTTCTGATCAAACTTCTGCCCCATAATCAACTGATGCTTCAGGACTTTTCCTCAGACTAATTGATTCCGAACTCTCTGTAAGTCAATGCCCCAGATTTACAGGGTTTCACAACATTCACCATTCTGATCCAGACTGCTGAATTATTCAGTCCTGTTCGATTATTCCTTGTTGGAATTTCTTTCCTGTCAACTACTAACCTGCAAGTAAAATTGTTCAATCCCGAATGGTAATTTTAATGCAGTGTTCATGCAGATTTTGAAAAAATTTGTGCTGTCACTCATTTACGTGTCATGACTGTGAGTGACGAATGAACCAAAGTTCAAACGTAGTGCTTATGTGATCAGTGAAAAATACAACAAGGATATGACTAGCAAATCAAGAGGGAGTCAGGTTACTCAACCTTACCGTAATGCGCCTTCAGAATAAACCTTGCCTCAATTAGGTCTTTTAAGGGTTGTATCGTGGTCGGGTTCACGGTTCGTGAAACAAAGGATATTTGGCTCAAGTTATGATTTATACCCACCCCTTCTACGTGATGATCTCCGATCCTAAAGTTCAGTTAACCTGGCTCGAGCGCTCGCCTCTTCGAGAGGTATGTTGAATGGTAAGAACCATAGTTAAGGAACTCACAAGGTTTTTCGGAGTGACAGTTACTCCTTTCTCGTTTTCGGTGTCTGTATACACGACTTTGTGACTTGTTCGAGGATTTCTCTTTTTATATCCTTTCTTTTCGTTCTTTCGATTCCCTAACTTTTGCCTGGACTGACTCCCTTTGAGTTCTTTTCGATTTTTCTTTTGAAGTCCAGCGGGATGCCCTAATTTTTGCCTAAGTATTAGCCTTCCAGTTTTTTCTCTTTTTTTTACTTAGCGGGCTTTCTTTTTCTCCCCTTTTTTTTTCTTGGAACAAAGTCGTGTGACACTGATTGTCTTGGTTTCTCCGAAAGGATTGTAACTGCCTTACTCCTGATTGGTGAGGTTTAACCATTGTGGTTGGCAATGTGCGACCTCTGGGGAAAAATGCGATGATTGGTCCTCGAAAGACAACACTCCTCTGTAAGACTTGAATGCTCGGTCAAGCTAACTGACAACTACCCTGCCCTGGGTTAAGATGTGAGGGTTTAAAAATCCGAAAGAAATTCCTACTTCTCGGCTCGAAGTGGTTAACAAGGGATTCTCTTCCTTATCTCTCCGGTGTTTAGGGGATTTGAAACAATGCCTTGTACGTCATCGGTACGGTCTTATCTGAAAGCATACGATCATCGGTTATGAGTTTAGTTTCGTCATCCCCCCTCCAGTCTTTGCTAATCACAGTGATAAAGCGGGGTGAATAAAATGCAAGTGTCAGTGCAATGCAGTAAATGAGCGACAGCGACATGATTAATTCAGAAAATGCATAGTCACTTTATCAATATTACCATTCGAAAACAATCAATATTTAACAGCAAGTAGTAACTAACAGAAAAGAAACTACAAACGCAAATGATAAAAAGTCTGAGGACTGCCAATGCCGAGGGTGCCCTCCTGTCTGGACCACTGGCTTCTTGAAAAGGACCCTCTGAATCTACTAGCTTAGACGGCTGAGAGGTTGGCATGAACAAACAAAACTCCTTCTGGAAAGGAAATGCACCCTTGGTCGATCAACTGCTGTACCTTCGCCTGTAACGCTTTACAATCTTCAGTTGCATGCCCTGGAGAGCCACCATGGTAACCACATTGAACTTGGGGATTGTACCCAGGAAGGTAAGATTCTGGCACGGGCTTGAGAGTTTTAGGTTCCACCAAAGAACTCTGGATCAAAGATGGTAACAGCTGGCTATACGGCACAGGGACTGGATGAGAAGGAGCATTCCTTCGTTCCAAGTTGTTACGAGGTCGATTCTGATTCTGACGCTGATTCTGATAACCTCGGCCACGAGTTCGCTGATTAGCATGAGGAGCGACATAAGGTTCCTGATATGGTGCCCGAGGCACGACTGTCTGTTCAGTATAACAAGCCACAGGAGATACTGATTTCTGATAAGATGAAGAACCAACAAAATTTTACTGATTCGCTTCGAGGATATTCAACCTTTGGCATGACTGCATTGATCACAACTCCTTCTTCATTCTGATAGTCGTAAAGAGATTCAGCTTCACTAGCCTGACTGTTTGACATAACTCCAAGCATTCTTTCAAGGTACGGGCTCTCCAGGGAGTGTACAAACATACTCATTAACTTTCGGTCTAGGAGCGGTGGTTGCACTATAGCAGCAAATTCTCTCCATCTCTGAACATACTTCCTGAAAGGTTCATCGTTCTCTTGAGACAATTCTTGCAGTTGCATGCGACGGGGAGCTATGTCTAGGTTATAATCGTACTGCTTCAGAAAAGCTCTGGCTAAATCCATCCATGATCGAATCTGATTACTCTCTAACTGCACATACCACCTCAAAGATGCCCCAGTCAGACTATACTGAAAGCAATGGATCATCAATTTGTCATCTCGCACAAACGAAGTCATTCTTTGACAGAACATCAGCAAATGCTGCTTCGGGCAGCTATCTCCCGTGTACTTTTCAACTTCCGGCACTTTGAACTTGTAAGGAAACACCAGGTCAGGAACCAAACACATGTCTGCAGCATTCAGGTTAACAACATCTTTCAAAGCTTTCATTCCCTCTTCCAACGCTAGGAGTTTTCTATCCGTCTCAAGAGCTCTTGGATCTTCAGTCCTGGCTATTGGAATATATCTTCGGTAATTCATCACAGGGAAACCAACACCTTGATTGTTAACAGGAGGAGGATGCTCATTCCGGACGACAAACTGCTCATGTCGATCTTGGTTCTCACCAGAAGGTTGTACAACTTGGTCTGCAGTAACGTTGTTCGTTTGCTGGAAGTCTTCCATGGAACCCTACAGAGGTTTGGACGTCATAGTGAACCCTATCAAGGTATTAGGGGACTGGAGATTGCCTTCAGACATAGCCACCAATAATCTTCAGCTGACTTCAATGCTTGATTCTGCTCAAATCTACTCACCCCTAGGTCTTCTTCTGACAATCAACAATTGCTCAATCCAAACTCCAGGTAATCACCTTCAGGAAACAAAGGCTGGATCGGAACTCTGGCTAACTGGAGGATGATATGCAATATGATGCAACACTGTTATGCACATGATATGCAAGATGCAGCAAACAACGGGATCACAGCCCCCACACAACAAACTGAGTGCCACTGCACTGCTGACGAAGTACGTTCTCTCTAAAAGAGAACGCCAAGATAGCTGGTAGTCTGGAAGTCAAGGTTTCGCAAAAAAGAAACCCCCCCCCCCCACTCACGGGTATGGACCTAAGATACGGCATCCTATGCGGTCGTCAGCATCACAGACTTTCATGAGGAATGATACGATTCCCAGAAGGAGTGGCATCGTCATCTCATGAAGAGGCCTCACTTAGCTGACTTCCAATTGATCGGTCCCCAGAGTCGACAATCCTCACGTCTGGACTCCCCTATGATCCTCAGGACCTTAGAGAAGCACCTCGGAGAGAACCTCGTCTGAGCGCAGATTTTCGTAGGGAACTGTGTCTGCCCAGCAGACAGGTTCGTCTACTACTTCTCCGCAACTATGTCTAAATGCACACTCAAGCAGCCCAGGTCCGGCTATCACTCAGAATATCACCTTCCCCAGCACAACGGCAACAGAAAAAAGCGATGAAAAAGAAACACCCAAAAGACAAGCAAACAAGCGCTAGGATTGACTCTCTTAGGGGACGTTGGATCCCACATGCATAAGGACTATCGCAGTCCTTAGCAGTCAGGGGACGTTGGTTCCCCAGCAGAGTCGCCAGTTGTCACTACTGCGAAAATCGGCGCCGGCTGACAGATGAGTCGTCACCGTGCGTTATTTATACCAAAGGAGGGAAAGGAAACACTCGAAGTAAACCTTGCAAAAAACGGGAAAGGTATGGTCATCGCAACCAAAACCTGGGTTCGGGAGTCGGTTACACAAGGGGAAGGTATTAGCACCCCTCACGTCCGTCGTACTCGACGGGATCCACGCTTGCTTGGGTTGTCTAAAGGATGCAAAACAATCTTTCTACTGCTGCTAAATCTAAACGGAAGGGAATTGACTCGATAGAGCGTCACACTCTATGCCTACGTATTCTCAAGAGAGAAAGTCAGAGTCAACGTAGTTCGGAACTACGGGGAAATTGGCTCGCCAAGACCTCGCGTCTTGTGCCTACGTACTTCCACACTGCATGGAAGATCAGAGTTTATGTAGTTCAGGCTAACTACGGCTAAACAGGGTGTTCTCACACAGCAGTGAGAAATTAATCTGGTTTTAAAGGTACGGGAACCTATGGGAAAAACTACGGTCTGGTCTCAAATACCCTCGGGCAAGAGAAAGGGTAACAATCAGTCGTCAGCGGGAAAGTCTCGATCGCACAGCCGCGAGAGAACAAAAGGTTAGTTGTTAGTGTGCTCGCTAGGATATCGCATCCTATGCCTACATATTCTCGTCTGGTACGAGGAATCAGAGCAGCTGTAGTTCGGCTACTTCGGGACCACAACTCAAATCTCATTTTATTAATATTCTGAAAAATGGTTACAATGATTGAAAGTGGAAAGTAAATTCCTAAAAAATATCCTATCCTATTCATCTAGAATGAAAAGTCAAATGGAAAATAGTCCCCTAACAAGTGGACCTTTGAAAAACTATCTCTAAAAATGTAAAAAGGTCCTATGAAGAAGATATCCTCTAAAAAATATTAAATCTACAAACTAATATTTTTTACTATTTTTTCTCTATTCTTTTTCAACTATTTTCTTCTTTTTTCATTTCTTTCTTTTCATTTCTTTTTTAAATATTTCTTTTCTCTATTCTTTTATTCTTTTCTTTTATTTTTCTCTCTTCTTTTCTTTTTTTCAAAATATTTCTTCAATATTCTTTCTCCTCTTCTTTTTTTTTTAATATTTCTTTTTCTCTTTCTTTTCTCCAATATTTTTCTCAAATATTCTTTCTCATTTTTTTCATATTATTTTTTCCATAAAGAAAGTAACTAAAATGAAAATGAAAAAATACAAGGGGAGGGGGGTACAAGAGTTACAGGGGGGAGTTAGTGAAAACTAAAACAGAAACAGGGTCCAGCCCACCACAAACTTCAGCCAAAACAAAAAAAGGGGGAGGGGGTGAAATAATTGAAACAGAGGGTGTAGCAAGGGATTGCATTGGGCTCAGCCCAATGTCTTTCAGCAAAAAAACGGAGAGATAGGTGAAAAAAACGCTGGGCCTCGTGGCCCCAAGCCCAAACCCGGTCCAATCTCCCCATTCTCTCCCTTCCACTCTCATTCTGAAACCCTAATGCTTCTCCTTCTTTCTCCCTTCCACTGCGCCGTCACCAACATCCTCCCTCTACCCCTCTCCGTCCTCAATCTTCTGCTCTATTCAAATAAAACTTCATTCGATCCTTTATTCACCCCCTTCACGTCACAAACCAGGGCATTCTCAACCTTGTAATCACCGGCGAACACACCATCGGAGCAAGCTCATCCACGGGCTCGTTGACGAAGACACACGAGCTTGATGCTTGCCTGTTGAAGATTCCAGATTCTTGGTGCGCGATGATGAAGTTAATGGAGTTCTCGGAGTCGTTGAAGATGATCTTGACATTTCTGATGTTTGGATTTAAAGAGATTCGCGAAGATCTCAATGCTCGATGAAGATCTGATGAAGATCGTTGGAGGAAGACGAATATTCTGGAGATTCTTGAGGACTTCTGAGGAGGATCTTTGACGGAAAACTGATGAACACGTGAATCTGGATGTATGTTAATATGATTATCTGGAAAATGACGAGTATGAACGGTTGAAGGTCTGGGGAGTTTGGGTGATGAACCAGATGAAGGTTTTCTGGAATTTGGATGATGAACATTGGATCGGTGAAGAACAATTTCTGGGGAAAATGATGCTCGATGGTGAATGTTGATGACGAATCATAAACGTGATGATGATAAATTGATGAGGATGGTGGATCGTTTTCTGGCAACACAGTTTGAAGGCGTTCTTGAATTTCCGGTGATAGCTTGAAGTTTCCGGCGGTATCTCCGGCGGCTATTGATGATGACGATCGGTCAGAGAAGGAGGTGATTGGAGAAAAAGATAAATATCTGGAGCTTTTTCAGTTTCCGGCGAGGTTGGATGGTGGCCGGAGGAAGTTACGATCGCCGGAATTGGTTGAGGGCGGTGGTTGCATGGTCGCCGGCCATGCAACTGGTGGAGTTCTGGTGAGGACGCGTGGCGAGGTTAGTGGAGGCGATTGTTGCATGTGTGCCACGTGGGAGTGACGTGGCAGAGAGAGGGAGAAGGGAAGTGAGTGATGTGTCTGCGTGTGGGTTATGATATGTGGCCTCCCTTTTTGACAACACGTGCCAATACTGAATTTATAGGACATGGATTTTGGACTTTTCTGGACCTGCAGAACTTGGGCTTTGCACTGGTTGGGCCCAACGAAAAATGATAATAAACCCCAAAACAAATCTGAATAATAATGAAAAATGGTTAAAAATCTGATTAAGAACTAATCCTAATTAACTAATTAACTGATGATTAAGACCTAATAATTCCAATTAATTTCTAACCTAATAAAACTCTAATAAACCCACTAATCTTAAGATCTAAACTAAAAACTCTAATAATTCTCTATTTTAAAAAAAATGTATTAAACCTCTATTAAATCTCTAATAAACCTATATTACCTTTTTTTAAAAGAGAATCTATTATTAATAAAGAAAAATCTATATTCTTCTATTAAAAAATGATTAAAAAGCTATTTAATATCTAATATATTCTAAAAAAAGATTAAAACTATTAAAAATATTAAAAAAACCTATTAATATCCTATTAAAATCTATTATACTCTAAAAATGGTTAAAAAATGACTTAAGGCTATTTAAAAATATTAGGAAAATCTATTTAAATTCTAGAAAAATCTACAAAGCCTATTTAAAATCTACAAGCAGCTATTAAATTCTAAAAAATGCAAACAAAGGCAAATAATCAATATAAAAGAGAGCGCGAGATCAGATCGAAGCAAAACGATAACCAGATACCCAAAATCTCAAAAATCACTGCATAAACTGAAAACACCCAGGAAGCGCGCGACTTCCCAAAATAACCTCCGATTATCCGAACTGGTCTGAGATAACCGAAAAGCAACGGCAGGGCTGTAATCCCGATAAACTCACCATGATTGAGAAAATGCACTATATGCAGTTTGCAAATGCTAATGCGAAATGCGTCGAAACATCGAGCCAGATAGGGGACCCGATTGGTCAAATTTTAGGGTGCAACAGCGTGCACACACAGACACACGCGTGTGCGTGCATACTCTCTCTCTCTCTCTCTCTCTCTCTCTCTCTCTCACACACACACACACACACACACACACACACACATAAACATGTGCGCACATACACATACACACATACACACACGTGTGCACACACGCGCACACATACAAACACGGACAGACACGCACGGACACACACACAAACGCGCGTGCACATACGTACACACACACACACACACACACCTGTGTGCACACTCTCTCTCTCTCCCTCTCTCTCTCACACACACACACACAAACGTGCGCACACACACATAGACAAGCGCGCGTGCGCGTACTCATACGCACACCCACACACATGTGCACGCACACACACACACACATGCAGGCACACACGCACGCACATATTCATACACACACACACACGCATACACACACACTCACACACGTACACACACACACGCACACACGCACACAAACGCGTGCGAACACACACACACACACACACACGCGCGCGCGCGTGCACTCACGTACATACACGCACACACCCACCCACACACAAACGTGTGTGCACATACACCCTCCCACACACACACACACGCACACACAGACACAGTCACACATACACACACGCACACACACACACATACACCCACATCCACACACACACACACACGCACACACAGACACACACACACACACACACACTCGCCCACGCATACAAACATAAACACGCGTGCACATACACACAAGCAGGCACGGACGCGCGCACGTACCCAAGCAAATACGCGCACACGCAAAAACACACACGCACTCATGCATGCACGCACGCAAACACATGTAGACACACACATATACGTGCGTGGGCACACACGCACACACAAACGCGGACAGACACAAACGCACACACCCACACACGCGCGCGTGCACATACACACATGCACACAAATACACCCGTGCGCACACTCTCTCTCTCACACACACACCCAAAAACCCGCACGCGCGTGCCCCCGCACACACGCACGCATGCAAACACACACACACACACACACACACACACACACACACGAGCGCGCCCTCCCCCCCTCCACCAGCACACACACGCGCGCGCGTGCCAACACACACCCACACACACGCAGGCACACACGTACGCACATATTCACACACACACACACACACACACACACATACACACGCGCGTGCACACACATACACACACGTACATACACACCCACACACATACACACGTGCGAACACACTCTCTCTCTCTCTCACACACACACACACACGTGCGCGCATACACCCACCCACACACACACACACATTAATGCACCCACGCACACAAGTACTCGCGCACACACACACACGTGCAGACACACACGCACACTCACACACACACACACAAACACACGCACGCACTCACGCACACACACTCGCGCGCGTTTGCTTACATGCACACACATACGCGTGCCCACAAACACAAACACACCCACACACACACGCATGTGCATACTCTCTCTCTCTCACACACACACACACACACACTCACACACACACACACACACACACACACACACACACGTGCACACACACACACACACATGCGCGCACACACACATACACGTGCTCACACACACACACGTGCGCGCACACACACATACACGTGCTCACACACACACAAGAGGGCACAAACACACACATACGCTCGCCCGCCCGCCCGCCCGCATATTCATTCGCATGAACACACACACACATACACACACACGTGCACACTCACACAAACACACACGCGAGCGCGTGTACGTGACCACGCGTACAAATACACACACGTGTGCACACACACACAGACGCAGGCAGGCATGCGCGTTCTTACACACGCAAATACACACACACGCAAACACACACACGCAAACACACACACGCACGCATGTACGCACGTACTTACACACACGTGCACACACACAAATACGTGCGCGGGCACACACATACATGCGCGCAAACGCATATGCACGCGCGCCCACACGTGCACACACACACACACTCGGGCACACAAACACACACACACACACACACACGCACACACACACACAAACACACACACACACGCGTGCACACACACTCTCTCTCACACACGTGTGCGCCCATGCATACACACACGTGGGCACACACACACACGTGCGCACATACACACACACATAAGCGTGCGTGCATGCACATATACACACATACACACACACGCACGCACGTACACACACACACAGAGAAACACACACGCACGCACGCACACACACACGCGCACCCAAACGCACGTGCACACACGCACCCATACAAAAACAAGCGCGCACGCGCAAACACCCGAACACGCGCGCGCACACACACACACACACACGTGCGTGCCTACTCTCTCTCTCTCTCTCACACACACACACACACACACGCAGGCACACACGCACGCACATATTCGTACACACACACACGCACACGCACACAAACGTGTGCGAACACACACATAGACACACACGCGCGTGCGCGTGCACACACATACATACACGCACACACACACCCACACACATACACACGTGCGCGCATACACCCACTCACACACACACGCACACACAGACACAGACACACACACACACACACGCACACACACACATACACAAACGCATGTGCACACACACACACGTGCGCGCGCACACGCACACACACACACACACACGTGGGTACACACAAACACACACGCGCGCGCATACACACAAACACACGTGCGCGCGTACACACACAAACACACGCGCGCGTGCTCTCCTATGCACATACACACACACGCGCACGTACACACACATACACACACACACACACACGCGTACACACACATACACACATACGCACACACACATGCGCGCGTGCAAACACACACACACACAAGCGCATACTTGTGCGCACATATAAACACACACACACACACACGTGCACACACACACGTGCATACACACACGCGCGTGCACATACACGCACACACACTCATACACACACACACACATATAAACTTGTGCGCACACACTCTCTCTCTTTCACACACACATACATACACAAACACACACGTGCACACCCACCCACCCACACACACACACACACACACATACACGTGCGCACCCACACACACACACACATGTGCACGCGCACACACTCGCACACGCCCGCCCGCACACACACAAGCACTCACGCACCCACGCACACACACACACACACAGATACATGCCCGTACGCATGCACTTACGTTCACACGCACGCACACACACACACAAGCGCGTGCGCGTGCCCCCGCATACAAACACAAACACACGTGCGCGTCCACACACACACGCAGGCACGCACGTGCGTATGCAAATACACGCACACGCAAACACATACACGCACTCAAACACACGTGCACACACACACACAAACACACACGTGCGCGCACACACATAGGCACACGTGGACAGTCACACACGCACAAACACAGACACGTGCACACACACACGCGAGAGAGTGCGCGTGCGCGCACACACACACGCAGGCACGCACACGCGCACGTACGCAAGCAAATACGCGCACACGCAAACACACGCACACACTTATGCACGCACGCACGCAAACACACGTAGACACACACACATACGTGCGTGGGCACACACGCACATATACAAACGCGGACAGACACACACGCACACACACGCGCGCGCATGCACGCATACACACACATGCACACGCACACAAATACACCCGTGCGTGCACACACACT
Organism: Lathyrus sativus; assembly: GCA_963859935.3. Taxonomy (NCBI): domain Eukaryota; kingdom Viridiplantae; phylum Streptophyta; class Magnoliopsida; order Fabales; family Fabaceae; genus Lathyrus; species Lathyrus sativus. The sequence continues at coordinate 587,080 of CAWUDS030000847.1, read as the reverse complement.
CTCTCTCTCTTTCTCTCTCTCTCTCTCTCACACACACACACACAAACAGAGACAAGCGCACGCGTGCGGTTACGCACACGCACGCAGAACCACACACGCGCACGCGCGTGCCCCCAAGCACACGCACGCATGCAAAAACACACACACACACGAGCGGGCCCTCCCCCCTCCACTGGCACACACGCGCGCGCGTGCAATCATACACACACACACACAGGCAAACACGTACACACACATTCACACACACGCAGACACACGCACACGCGTGCATACACATACACATACGCACACACACACACACTCTCTCTCACACATACACACATGTGCGCGCATACACCCATCCACACACACACACACATTAATGTACTCACGCAAACAAGTACTCGCGCACCCACACGCACACACACACACACGTGCAGACACACACACACACACACACACATACATACACACACACACACAAAAACACACGCACGCACTCACACACACACACACACACGTGCGCTTGCTCACACGCACACACATGCGCCTGCCCACAAACACAAATACACCCACACACACACGCGTGCGCATACTCTCTCTCTCTCTCTCTCTCTCTCTCTCTCTCTCTCTCACACACACACACACACACACGCACACACACACACACATGCACACACACACATATATACGCGCGTGCACATACACACACACGCACGCGCACACACACGCGTGCAGACACTCACACACACACGCACACACAGAAACACTCACACGCACACACACACACACAAACGCGCGTGCACATACCCATGCACACGCACATACACACACATACAAACACGCACACACACACACACACGCGCGCGCACAGCCACATGCGCGCATGTGCACACACACACACACACACTCTCTCTCTCTCACACACACACAAACACGTGCGCACACACACACATACGCGCATGCGCATACTCTCTCTCTCTCTCTCACACACACACACACCCACACTCAAACACACACGCGTGCGCACACACGCTCAAACATAAACACACACACACGCGCGCGTGCACATACACACACGCGCGCGTGCACATACACGTACGCACATACACCCGTGCATACACACACTCTCTCTCTCACACACACACACACAGACACGCGCGCTTGCGCAAACTCACACACTCTCTCCCTCTCTCTCACACAGACACACACGTGCGCACACACATAGAGACATGCGCGCGTGCTTGCTCGCACACACCCACCCACACACGTGCACGCACATACACAAACACACACACGTGCTCACACACACACACACACACACACGAGCGCGCGCGCGTGTGGCACACGCACACACACACGTACGCCCGCGTGCATACACACACACACACACGAGCACGTGCACGTGACAACGCACACAAACACACACACAGACACAGGCACGCACGCGCGTTCTTACGCATGCAAATACACACACACGCAAACAAACACACACACACGCACACATGCACGCACTCACACACACACATACGTGCGCAGGCACACACACAGACACACACACAAGTGGGCGAGCCTGCACGTTGTTGTAGTTAGAATATGATATCAAATTATTAATTAATTTGAATCGCATCTTTAGTTTACATCCGCTCTTTGATTTATCCGAAGGAAAAGGTCAAAAGAGGAAAACCTAATTTTGCATCGTAAAGACAATGCGGGGAGAGACCTACGTAAGGGGTTGGTTAAGCTTAGGGAAGGTACTAGCACCCTAAACTTCTGTAGTACTCTACAGGAACCTTTTGTTTATTGTATGCCTTTTATTTTTATTTATTATCTGCTTTGAAATATATATTGAGTTAAGGGATATAGTGACCTAAAAGACCTAAGGGTTATTCCTACGTTTACTCGGCAAAACGTCGCATCTTGTGCCTACGTATCCTGGATAGGGAATGGAATCAGAGTAATCGTAGTTCCCCTTGAAAGGGAGGTTAGAAACTTCTTGACTGTGGTCAAGGTTTCAAGGGGAGTAAACATATCTTAAGGACACGCTTACGTGGAGTTTTGAAACTCCTATTTCTACGTTGAATTTGTTAATTTGAAATTAGGGTTAAATTAGGGATTCCACGGCGGGAAACCCTAAAATAGAGTACGACGACTCTTTGACCTAAAAGCTAGGGTAAAGGGCGTTTTCGTCCACGGCGGGACACCTAGGCTATTAGGGTTTGAAATGTTCAAAGGGTAGGACTATTGAGTCGACGGTCAAACGGCTAGACCTAATCCTTCGGAAAGTGAATAACGGTAAAACATGCAAAATACGACAAATTATTATACGACAGAATTGAAGTGCGAAAAGTAAATAAAGCAGCGTGACGATCACTCGCGTAAATTACAAATCCCCAAAACAAATGCGAAAATAAAAAAAAATTGCGATCATGGCCTCACATAAATTACATCCATGCCAAAAAAATAGTACGAATAAGTGAAATGACAATAAGATGAACAAACGACTTAACGGGGGTTAGATGAGACTGAAACGGCTAAATCAAAACTTTTATTTTTTTTTTTGAATTTTTATTAAAAATAATTAATCTTAACTTCGAATTAAAACTAACTATAAGTGATACATAAATAAATAAATAAAAAAGAAAAACTAACTATAAGTTATAAAGAAAATTTATTAACTAGAAATTACTAAAGTATTTTTAATTATTAGTTATCAGAAAAATATAATTACAAGTTTAAAAAAAAATAATTTTTAATTATAAGTTTTATATTTTTATTTATTATTTTTTTAAAAAAAAAGGTTTTTTTTTATTTTAAATAAAAATGATTTTTGTTTTAGAAATGCTTTTAAATTTTAAGTTTTAAAATTGAGTTTAAAAAAAGTTTTAAATTAAAAAAATTTTAAGTTTTTTTTATTAAATTCTAATAAAAGGAATTTTTATATTAAGTTTAGATAAAAAAAATTTATCTAAGTTAAAAATGTTTTAAATTAAGCTTTAATAAACATTCCATTTACATTAAGTTTTAGGAAATGAGAAACTTTAATTTACATTAAATTTTAAGAAATGATTTACGTAAGTTTTAATGAGAAATCAAATCTACGTTAAGTTTTAGTTTTTTGATTTGATTTACATTAAGTTACCATGAGAAACTAAATCTACATTAAGTTTTAAAAGAATTTTAAATTATGTAAGAAAAAATGGTTTTTATAAAAAAAGATTTTCAAATTTTTAAAAAAATTGATTTTAAAAATGATTCTTTAATTTTTTTTTTGAGAAAATGGTTTTAAAAATTTTTAGAAAAATAATTTTTAAATTTAAGAAAGTGATTTTTAAATTTAAGAAAAATGTTTTTATTTATTTTTAATGAAAAAGATTTCAGTTTCAAAGAAAATTTAATTTCTTAAAATTGAATCCAAGGCTAGACTCCTCCTTTTTTTTAATGTATTTAATTATAAATAAAAAAGTGTTTTAAGAGCTAATATTAAAATAAAATCTGAACATTAAGTTTTATCCAAAAATGATTTCTTTTAGGATTGTTTTAGCTTTTTTCTTAAGTTTTTATGCCTATGTTGGATTTATAAAAACTGTTTTTTTTTAATTATGAATATTAAAAGGTTTTTTTTAGGAACATTTAATCCTAATTACTAATTTCCAATTAATGATTACACATCACAAAACAAAAAACACAAAAAAGCAAAAGAATAAAGATAATGAAAAGGCAACGGTGAAAATAAAATAAAATAGAAGGAGAACATTGTCTTGACATTTGTTCCTTTCATCCTAGGGTTTCATAAGAAACCTTACCCTTCTTCTCCAAATGTCGGCGGCGGCCATGGCTGTACCGTGAAGCTTTCTCACAAAATTTCTCTTCCTTCTTTTGCTCCGCCGTTTGCATGTCGTTTCCCACTTCTCATTTCCTGATACCTGAAAACACACAAGCTATTATGTGAGTTGCTCACCTTTTTCAATAGAGGTTTGAAGCGACTTGCTCGCGGAGTGGCGGTTGTTATTCTGACCGGTGATGTGCAAACTGAGGTCTGGGTTTGTTGCTGGTTGTTCCGCTGATTTCTGTGAGGTTCTGGGTTCCGCGAAAAAACTCTTTTTTCCCCATTCTTCTGATTTGAGATGATGATGAAGCCTTCGGTTTCTGAATCTCGGTGATGATGATGATGAAGATCCCTCTTGGATCTTTTGAACCTGAGCCGTCGCTGCTTTGCTTGTTCGTAAGGGTTTTTTCTTCCTCCTGAATCTTAGGGTTCTTGGTCATTTTATATGATTTGCTTGTGATTTATTTGTGGGCTGGATCTACTTCTATTTTGTTGCAATTTTTCTGTTGATTTTGCAGGCTTTTCGAAAATTATAGTTTTCAGATTTGACTTGTTTGAGTGATGCGAAATTCATGGTGATTTGTTGGAAATATTGTTACTGTTGGTTGCCTTGTTGACTGAGTTTCATTTCGTTGATGCCTTGACTGTTATTCTGGGAACTCATTTGAAATTTACTTGAATGGATTCGTTGGATATTTTTTCAGGAATATGGGCCTGTTTGATCCGTTGGATTGAGATTTCTGGGAGATTGGCGTTAAGGTCCAGTTTGGCAAACCGTCTTTCTGGAAAATCACTTTTCAACCAAAGTGCTTTTTTAAATAAGCGCTTATGAGAATCACTTATCAGAAGCACTTTTTCTCTTTATCTCTTTGGTTGCCTCGAAACAGTAAGAACGGAAGTTACCGATTTTAGCCCTTTGGTCGTGATACGCCCGATGATGACGATGCTCTGAGGGCGTCGGATAAAAGCTCTAACCGATTAAATTATCTATTTTGTTGACTGTGCAGGTTCGAGAAACAGTCGGAAACTTGAAGAAATTGGAAGAAGTTCTTTTAGGAATTTAGGACTTTTTTTTTTAAGAAATGTAATTTTATTTAGTAAATTTATTTAAACAAATTTTTTTATATTGTAACCAAATTAATTTTGATGAGATAAATGAAAATGTTATTATTATATTTTTATTTTGTTTATATTAAAATGAAAATGTTATTATTATATATTTTTGATATTAAAATGAAAATAAAACATTATAAAACAATATAACAATTTTTTTATTTTTCTTTTGATAATTATAGTGAAATAACAAATATTATTAAAAAATGAAATGAAATTATTATTTTTCTTTTGCTTTTGATATCAAAAATGAAACGAAATCAATATTAAAAAATGTATATTTTTGTTTTGAAAATGGAATGAAAACAACATTAAAAATGAAATATTTTTACCTTTCTTTTGATGCGAATGAAATGAAGCATTACTAAAAATGAAATATTTTTTATATTTTTAACATGAAATGAAAACACCAATAAAATTCTATTTTTTTTCGAACTTCATCCAATTCATCCGATTAAATCTCGTTTTTAATAAAATCCTCGAATAACCTTTCTAGTAACCTAATCAAACAATTTCACTCGAATAAATCCAATCCAGGTCGATTAACCGCAACATGACTAAAATCTTTTGGCCTACTTTATCCGAATAACTTGAATCGATTTAATTCAAACGGCTCAAGTCTTCCACGATCAAACCATTCCAACCACACCTCGGCCTTGACTCACACCAATAAATTCATATGATTCAAATTCTCCGGCAATAACTCAGATTCACAAATTGACCGCCGTCTGTGAATAAAATGACCATTTTGCCCTTCATGAGCTAAAGAGCGTGCAACGTAATTATTTTCCTGCAAAACCAACAAACTACATAAACGTGTTAGCGGTTAGCTAAAATGCAATGCAAAACAAAGTGGGATGCAAAATGAAGCTACTAAATCTCAGGGCAAAATTTGGGGTATTACACACGTACACACAAACACACACACACACGCACGCACACATGCAAAAACACACACACATAAACACAAACACGCGCGCGTGCGTGCGAACACACTCACACACACACGCAGGCACGCACGTACGCACACATTCACACACACGCGCACACACACGCACGTGCACACACATACACACACACACACACACACACACACACACCCACACACACACACACGTGCGAACACTCTCTCTCTCACACACACACACACACACACATGCGTGCATACACCCACATACACACACACACACACGTGCACGCACACACGCACACACACACACAAACACACATATTAACGCACCCACGCACACAAGCACTTGCGCACCCACACACACACACACGTGCAGACACACACACACACACACACGCACACACACGCGCGCGCGCGCGCACACGCCTGCTCACACGCACACACATGCGCGTGCCCACAAACATAAATACACCCCTACACACACACGCATGTGCACACACACACACACTCTCTCTCTCACACACACATACACTCACGTGCGCGCACACATGCACACACACACATGCATGCACACACACGCACACACATATACGGACATGCACATACACACACGCACAGACACACACGAACAAGCACACACACGCGTGCGCGCACTCAAACACACACACACACACACAGAAACACTCACACGCACACACACACACAAAAACGCGCGTGCACACACGCACACACACATACACACACATACAAACACACACACACACACACACACACACGCCCGCTCGAACACGTACGCGCATGTGCACACACTCTCTCTCTCTCTCTCTCACACACACACACACACACACACACACACATAAACACGTGCGTACACACATACGCGCGTGCGCATACTCTCTCTCTATCTCGCACACACACACACACACACTCACACTCAAACACACACGCGTGCACACACACTCACAAACACAAACGAACATACGCACGCGTGTGCATATACACACACACACATGCACACACACACACGCGCCCACACACATACACCCGTGCGCACACTCTCTCTCTCTCTCACACACACACACAAACACACACGCGCGCTCGCTCGCTTGCGCGTACTCATACACTCTCTCCCTCTCTCACATAGACACACACGTGCGCACGTACACACACACCCGCGCGCTCGTGCGTGCGCGCACACACCCATACACACACGTGCACGCACATACACACACACACACACACGTGCTCACACACACAAACAAGCGCGCGCGCGTGTGGCACACGCACACACACATACGCCCGCACGCACGGACACACACACAGACACGCACGAGAGCGCGTGTGCGCCACCTCGCAAACAAACAAACACACACGCGTGCGCACACACACACAGACGCAGGCAGGCACGCGCGTTCTTATGCACGAAAATACACGCACACGCAAACACACACATGCACGCATGCATGCACGCACTCACACACACGTGCACACACACACACACATACATGCGCGGGCACACACACACACACAAACACATGCGAGCACACACATACGCGTGCGAGCCCACGCTTGCATGCACACATACACACTCGTGCATACACACACGCGCGCGCACACCCACACATGTACGCACACAGACACACACACACACGCATGCACACGCAAACACACACACACGCATGTGCACACACTCTGTCTCTCTCTCTCACACACACACACACACACACACACGCGCATGTGCGCACACGTTCTCACACGTGCGCACACACAAACACAAACGTGCGCACACACACATACACACATGCACACACACATAAGCGCGCGCGTGCGCATATACACACACGCACACACGCATGTACGGACGCATGCAAACACACGTGCACACACACACACATACGTACGCAGACACACATACACACACACACGCGTGCACGCGCACACACAGACACACACGCGCGGACACATACACATGCACACACACAAGCACGCACGCACATACACACACACACATGTGCAGACACACAAGCGCGCGCGCTCGAGCGCGTGCGCGCACCCTCGCTTGCAAGCACAAACACGCGTGCGCACACACACACACACGCAGGCACGCACGCGCGCACGTACGCATGCGAATACATGCACACGCAAACACACACACACACACGTACGCACACATTCACACACACGCACACACATAGACACACGCGTGCACACACATACACACACGCACACCCCCCCACACACACACACGTGCGAACACTCTCTCTCTCTCTCTCACACACACACACACACGTGCACGCACACACGTACACACAGACACACACACACATATTAACGCACCCACGCGCACAAGCACTCTCTCACCCACGCACACACACACGTGCAGACAGACACACACACACATACACACACACACACACACACGCACTCACGCACACGCGCACACGCGCACACACACACACGCACGCGCCTGCACACACGCACACACATGCGCGTGCCTACAAACACAAACACACCCACACACACACACGCATGCGCACACCCTCTCTCTCTCTCACGCACTCACGTGCGCGCACACATGCGCACACACACATGCATGCACACACACGCACGCACACATATACGCACGTGCACAGACACACACGCACAGACACACACGCACGAGCACACACACGCGTGCACGCACTCAAACACACACACACAGAAACACTCACACGCACACACACACGCACACAAAAACGCGCGTGCACACACGCGCACACACATACACACACATAAAAACACGCACACACACATACACACGCGCCCGCTCAAACACATACGCGCATGTGCACACACTCTCTCTCTCTCTCTGACACACGCACACACACAGACACGCGCTCGTGCGTGCACGCACACACCCATACACACACGTGCACACACCCATACACACACGTGCACACACACACACACATGTGCTCACACACACACAAACAAGCGCGCGCGTGTGGCACACGCATACACACACACATACGCCCGCACGCACGCACACCAACGCGAGCGCGTGCGCGCCACCATGCAAACAAACACACACACGCGTGCGCACACACACACAAACGCAGGCACGCACATTCTTTTGCACGCAAACACACACACACACACACACGCATGCATGCATGCACGCACTCACACACACGTGCACATACGTGCGCGGGCACACACACACAAACACAAACACGTGCGAGCACACAAATACGCGCGCGAGCCCTCACTTGCATGCACACACACACACACACACTCGTGCATACACACACGCGCACACACACACGCACACATGTACGCACACAGACACACACACACGCACATGCACACGCAAACACACACACACGCGTGCGCATACACACTCTCTCTCTCTCTCACACAAACAGACGCGCGCGCGTGGACGCACGCATACACACACGTGCGCACACACAAACACACACGTGCGCACACACACATAAGCGCGCACGTGCGCATATAGACACACACACACACATGTACGGACACACGCAAACACACGTGCACACACACACACATACGCGGGCACACATACACACACACGTGCACACGCACACGCACGCACGCGGACAGACACACACGCACACACGCAAGCACGCAAGCACATACACACACGCGCGCGCGCGCTCCCACGCGTACAACCACAAACACGCGTGCGCACGCACACACACACGCTGGCACGCACGCGCGCACGTACTCACGCGAATACATGCACACGCAAACACACACACACACACACACGCATGCATGCACGCACGCACGCAAACACAAGTACACACACACACATGCTCGGGCACACACACACACACGCATAAACACGGACAAACACACACGCGTGTGCACATACACACACACACACACACACACACACAAAAAAATACACCTGTGCGCGCGCACACACACACACTCTCTCTCTCTCTCTCTCTCTCACACACACACACACACAAAGAAGCGCGTGCGCGTGCGTTTACGCCCACGCACACCCACACACACGTGCAAGCACACACATAAACACGCGCACGCGCGTGCGTCCACACACACACACACACACACACACGCACGCACAAACAATCGCACATACACACACACGAGCGCGCGCCCCCCGGCGCACAGACACGCTCCCGCGCGTGCGAACTCACACACACACACACAAACACGTAGGCATGCACGTACGCACACATTCACACACACACGCACACACACACGCATACAAACATACACACGCGTGCACACTCATACTCACACGTGCGAACACACTCTCTCTCTCTCACACACACACACACACACACACACGTGCGCGCATACACCCACCCACCCACACACACACACGTGCGCGCACACACACGCACACAAGCACTTGCGCACCCACGCACGCACACACACTCGTGTAGACACACACACATACACACACACACAAACACACGCACGCACTCATACACGGACACACACACACACACACACACGTGTGCCCACAAACACAAACACACGCACACACAAACACACACGCCTGCGCCCACTCTCTTTCTCACAAACACACACTCACGTGCGCGCACACGCGCACACACACACACACACACGCACACACACACACGCACACACACGCATGCACACACCTACAAGCACACATATACGCGCGTGCACATACATGCACACACACACACACACGAACACACACGCGTGCGCGTACTCTCTCACACACACACACAGAAACACTCACACGCACACACACATGCGCACAGAAACGCGCGTGCACACACGCACACACACACATACACACACATACAAACACGCACACACACACACACACGCACGAATGATAACGCGAAATCATATCGTTTATTTGGCTTGATTTGCATGCATTTATTTGTGAATTTTATTAATTTATCTTGATTTATGTTCTATTATATGATTAATTTACTTTGTTTTGCAGATTGGGGAGAATTTGAACTAAAGAAAGAAAAAGAGAAGAAAAATACAGAAAATAGCAGAAAACAGAATTTGTGACTGTCACGGTCGTCACGGCCATGTCACGACCGTCACAGCCTTCACGATCGTCACGGCCACGTCACGACCGTCACAGCCTTTACGATCGTCACGGCCATATCACGACCGTCATGCATCAAATAACAGAAGTTCGTTCAAGACAGAAGTGGCCACGAGCACTTTCCTCCTTTTCTCCTACTTTTTCTCCACTCATGGCCCACTACTGGAAGTTACTCCCACTCCCTCCATAATTCACCCATGATCTCTGGAAGTTGAAGAATGAATTATTTCCTATAAATAGGCCTTAGATTCAGAGTTTTAGAGGAGGCCTTCGACGTATCGAAGTGCTGCCAAATTTCCCATTGAAGCCAAATTTACGTTCTTGCATTATTTTCCCATTTCCTTTCCTTTTTATTTTCATTTGTATCGCTTTATTTGTTCCTGTACCTTTTAATTCTCGCCAAAGTAGAATCCTGCCGACATTGTGGAGGACTACTCAAGGATTCGAGATCAGTACGATTTACAGGTTTTTATTAATTGAATTACTATTTTATTTCTGTCAGTATGCATGTTTCATTATTTTGTTGTTTATGTTTATTTTCATTTACGTTAATTATCATGTCTAGCTAAATAAGTTTTATCGGTATTTTCATTTACATTGCAATTTAATTTATTTATAATGTTTATTTATTTTTCTGCCATGAGTACATTATTATTAAATTCCCTGTCTCTGTCTGGTTCAACATCGATGAGTAGCTAAAAACCTTAGGGCGGTATGTAGTTATAACAAACTTAACCGGTGAAATATAACCATAGGCTAAAATAATTAATCACTTAATATTCTGGCTGATACTTTTTAATTGAAATAGACCTTTTCGTTACGAGAGTAAGAAAAGAGTATTAGGTTGGGTCAAGACCACGAGAGTGTGAGATTTTAACCAGATAGCTAAAGTTAGGCATTTAAATTAAATACAGCGAGAGCGCTTTAAGATAAATTAGAATTATTTAGTTTCCAAAAATTATCTCTAAACACTTATGGGCTAGCGAGAGCAGGCATAGGGCTTTGGGGATAAGATCTGATATAAGACCACGAGAGTGTGAGTTGAGGGTATTTAAACTGGTATTCTCTACCGAATAGATTAAGTGAACACCTTTATAAGCCTAGGTTAGATTGACCCACCTAAGTTAGTGTAATTACATACCGACCGCCTTAATATTATTTTATTAAAACTTAAATTTAATTCCGCCTTTAATAGTCTTAGAAACCAACAAAAATCGTGACAACCATTAGCCTTAGCTTTACGCCGTAACAATAGATAACGGTAGATTGACATTGGTCTCTGTGGGTTCGACAATCTTTTATATTACTTCGATATTTCCGTGCACTTGCGGACGCATCAAGTTTTTGGCGCCGTTGCCGGGGACCAACAGTCAATATTGTGATTCCGTTGTTGCATAGTATAGACTAAGGCACTCTTATCTAAATCATTATGTATAACCCATATTTCCCTTATAATTACCACCCTCCATATTATAACTACCACCCCCAATATTTCGAGGAACCACAAATTCCGCTTAAATCCGACCTCGAAATATTATTAGAAGATTTCAATACTACGCACTCTCACCCAAATTCCCTCTATGATGACGACTCCCAATGTTTTGAGGAAACACAAGATTTTGATACCTCCAACCTCGAACTACTACTAGAAGAATTCAATGAGACGTCTACTCACGCTAGGATAAAATCTATGATGGAGCGCTTTGTGGAGACACAAACTCTCCAAAACGAAGATTTTAGAAGACAACATCTCCAAATTAATGAAGACCTTAGGCAGATGAACGTTATTGTCGATTCCCTCGCAACTCACAGCGAGACTTTGGAGACTCAAACCTCCCTGCTTAGACAAACACCTCTAGCACCCTTCCCAGAAGGACATGTGAATGTTGTAACAACCGTTAATGAAGAACAAATAGAAGATCCTAGGGAGATTGATGATGAGCCTGAGGAGAGTTTTGGTGAGAAAAACATACATATTGAGAAAAATCCACCGACACCAACCGAAAGGGAGGTTGTCGAAGAGGTAGAGAAGGAAGCACGTATCGTTGCTCCTCCTCCCTATACCCCACCTATTCCTTTCCCACAAAGGTTTGCAGAAGTTAAGGTAGACTCCCAATCCAAAACATATGTGGAGGTATTGAAAAATATACACACCAATGCACCTTTGTCTAAGGCCCTTCATAGAAAAAGAAAATTCGAGGACCGTGAAACTAGGGTCATTATTACTGTTAAAAGGGTACGATTAACTTTTGAGGTGGTGGATGAAATAACAAAGCCCAAATTTGAAAAGCTGATACGCATAATAGATCCAGAACCACCACCACGCGTTCAAAACAAGCAACCACCCTACAGAAGAAAGAAACGAAAAGGTGAGGGATATGAGAGATGGCTTGATAAGTGGCCATGGAAACCGAAGACTATACAAAGTTCGATCGAGGAACCATTCTTGAAAGAACCGCCATGAGTACTTGCACTCTTTAGCCGTCGAGCTATCGACGTTAAACAAAGCGCTGTGTGGGAGGCAACCCACAAGGTCTTTATTTTAATTTATTTGTTTAAATTTGCAGAAAATAAAGAAATGTATCGCTTGTTATGCTTTAGCTATTTCTAGGCGAAAAATCTCTAGATGACGATCTGAGAAGATGAGCTATACCCACGGACATTCCTACGAGTGTCGCTGCTGGTGGGAACACTGATGATTAGTACTTCCTCGTGACGCGAGCAACATGATGAGCTGGTTCGAGAATTACACAAACAAAGTATCTCAAAATGCCTGCCGCCGAAGTAGAAGTGATCAACAAAGACAAGGATAGCAAGAGCAGTAGCATTCATACAGGTTCTATCTTTCCTTTTCCACCTTTTACTGAAACATTGAGGACAATGTTTGGTTTAAGTGTGGGGGAGGAACTCTATCGCTTTCATTTTATTGCCTTTTAGTTTGATTTATTGTTTTTATCTATTTTTAATGCTATGTCAAAATCTTTGCATGTGCTGTCGAGTCTTTATGAGTGGTTTTCGCCTGTTATTCAAACTTCCCCAAAATTTCAAAATTTCAAAATTTTAACCTCCAACAAAAACTTTTTGATTCATGACATGGTACTCTGAAAGTATATAGGCTGTTTAGGCTATGTTAGAAAAACTCGGGAAAGTTTTGATAAAATTGATATCGTCCTGACAACCTTAACCCCCTAAATATGCAAAATAAATTTGAGTAACCATTATGCCGAGACCTTAAAACTCCAGGTTCTTGTAGTAATCCCTAAGTAGTTTATTTAAGCAGTCAGCACCATCCTAAACACACTAAGTAAGAGACCGATGCAAATAAGTGTACGATCTCTAGGTTAAAATGAGAAACTAAGAAAGAAAAGAAAAAAAATATTATGAAGAAAGAGACATGTTCCTTCTAAGTTAGGTGCTCCTCACCCGAGCACTTAGCCTAACGGTACAAACTCTTTAAGTTCAATTGATGCTCAAGCATATTTGCAGAAGAAAAAAATGAAATAATAATGAGATCGTAGTCACTAACAGGTCTACTTGCCATGAATGTGTATGGATAACGGGCTTAATGTGACTGCACTATAATGAAATGGGGTGAAAGAGAGCATGAGTTATAGGTTGAGCTATAATGGCATGATTCCGATTGGTTTGCATAAGTAGGGAGTTTTTGAAATTGTGTCGTTATGATATCCTTGGTATTAATATTTAGTACCTATCGATCTAACATTAGCCTAGCAGCCACGTATGATTAGAGTTTCGTCGTGACTTTGTTTCGAACTATGCTTATTTCTCTTTACTGTGTTGGTCGATTGCTTGAGGACAAGCAATGGTTTAAGTGTGGGGATGTTTGATAACGCGAAATCATATCGTTTATTTGGCTTGATTTGCATGCATTTATTTGTGACTTTTATTAATTTATCTTGATTTATGTTCTATTATATGATTAATTTACTTTGTTTTGCAGATTGGGGAGAATTTGAACTAAAGAAAGAAAAAGAGAAGAAAAATACAGAAAATAGCAGAAAACAGAATTTGTGACTGTCACGGTCGTCACGGCCATGTCACGACCGTCACAGCCTTCACGATCGTCACGGCCACGTCACGACCGTCACAGCCTTTACGATCGTCACGGCCATATCACGACCGTCATGCATCAAATAACAGAAGTTCGTTCAAGACAGAAGTGGCCACGAGCACTTTCCTCCTTTTCTCCTACTTTTTCTCCACTCATGGCCCACTACTGGAAGTTACTCCCACTCCCTCCATAATTCACCCATGATCTCTGGAAGTTGAAGAATGAATTATTTCCTATAAATAGGCCTTAGATTCAGAGTTTTAGAGGAGGCCTTCGACGTATCGAAGTGCTGCCAAATTTCCCATTGAAGCCAAATTTACGTTCTTGCATTATTTTCCCATTTCCTTTCCTTTTTATTTTCATTTGTATCGCTTTATTTGTTCCTGTACCTTTTAATTCTCGCCAAAGTAGAATCCTGCCGACATTGTGGAGGACTACTCAAGGATTCGAGATCAGTACGATTTACAGGTTTTTATTAATTGAATTACTATTTTATTTCTGTCAGTATGCATGTTTCATTATTTTGTTGTTTATGTTTATTTTCATTTACGTTAATTATCATGTCTAGCTAAATAAGTTTTATCGGTATTTTCATTTACATTGCAATTTAATTTATTTATAATGTTTATTTATTTTTCTGCCATGAGTACATTATTATTAAATTCCCTGTCTCTGTCTGGTTCAACATCGATGAGTAGCTAAAAACCTTAGGGCGGTATGTAGTTATAACAAACTTAACCGGTGAAATATAACCATAGGCTAAAATAATTAATCACTTAATATTCTGGCTGATACTTTTTAATTGAAATAGACCTTTTCGTTACGAGAGTAAGAAAAGAGTATTAGGTTGGGTCAAGACCACGAGAGTGTGAGATTTTAACCAGATAGCTAAAGTTAGGCATTTAAATTAAATACAGCGAGAGCGCTTTAAGATAAATTAGAATTATTTAGTTTCCAAAAATTATCTCTAAACACTTATGGGCTAGCGAGAGCAGGCATAGGGCTTTGGGGATAAGATCTGATATAAGACCACGAGAGTGTGAGTTGAGGGTATTTAAACTGGTATTCTCTACCGAATAGATTAAGTGAACACCTTTATAAGCCTAGGTTAGATTGACCCACCTAAGTTAGTGTAATTACATACCGACCGCCTTAATATTATTTTATTAAAACTTAAATTTAATTCCGCCTTTAATAGTCTTAGAAACCAACAAAAATCGTGACAACCATTAGCCTTAGCTTTACGCCGTAACAATAGATAACGGTAGATTGACATTGGTCTCTGTGGGTTCGACAATCTTTTATATTACTTCGATATTTCCGTGCACTTGCGGACGCATCAACGAACACATACGTGCATGTGCACAGACACACACACACACACACTATCTCTCTCTCACACTCACACACACAAACACGTGCGCACACACACATACGCGTGTGCGCATTCTCTCTCTCTCTCTCTCTCACACACACACACACACACACACATACACACACACTCAAACACACACGCGTGCGCGCATACGCACAATCACAAACGCACACACACACGCGCGTGCACATACACACACATGCACGCGCGCACACGCACACACACAAACACATGCACACACACACATACGCGTGTGCACATTCTCTCTCTCTCTCTTACACACACACACACACACACACACACTCAAACACACACGTGTGTGTGCACACGCACAATCACAAACGCATACACACACACACGCGTGTGCACATACACACACACGCACACGCGCACACACACACACACACACACGCACACACATACACCCGTGCGCACACACACACTCTCTCTCTCTCTCACACACACACGCACGAGCGCATACGCGCATGTGCACACCCACACACACACACATACACACACACATCCACATACACACATGCGCACATACACATACACACATCCACACACATATAAGCGCGTGCATGCGCATATACACACATACACACACGCACGTACACACACACGCACACAGAAACACACACGCACACACAGACACACACGCACACACAAACGCACGTGCACACACACACATACACACATAGACACACGCAAACACAGACACGCGCGCACGCGCACACATACGCATGCGCGCGCACACACAAACACACGCGCGTGCGCCTACACTCTCTCTCTCTCTCTCTCTCTCTCACACACACACACACAAACACGTGCGCACAAACGCACACGCGCGTGCGCACACACGCACGCACACAAACACGGACAGACACACACAAACACATGCGCGCGCGCGTGCACATTCACACACACGCACACGCATCACACAAACATACACCCGTGCGCACACACACGCACCCTCTCTCTCACACACACACAGACAAGAACGCGCGTGGACGTACTCACACGCACACCCATACACACGTGCACGCACGCACATACAACTGCGTGCGCGCATGCGAACACACACACACGCAGACACGCACGCACGCATTCATACACACACACACATATACACACACACACGTGCATGCACACACATACAAACATGCACACACACACCCACACACAAACGCGTGCGTGCATACACCCTCATACACACACACACGTGCACACATACATCCACCCACACATACACACTAGCACACACAGACACAGACACACGCGCACACACACACACACATGCGTGCACACACAAAGACGCGCGCACACACACACACACACATGCGTGCGCCCCTAAAAAGTCACACACGCGTGCGCACAGACACACACACACGCACTCACGCATGCACGCACCCAAACGCACACACAGACACACAAGCACGCGCGTGCCCACACACGTACACACACACACACATACGCGCGCGCGCGTTCAAACACACACACACTCTCTCTCTCACACACACACACACACAAGTGCACGCTCGGACGCACACACAAACAAACACACACACACACGTGTCCGCACACACACACATGCACACACACTCATACACACGCACACACACATATACACCCGTGAGCACTCTCTCTCTCTCTCTTTCACAGACACACACACACACACACACACAAAAATACACACGTGCGCGCGTACAATCACACACACACGCCCGCACGCACGCACTCAAGCACCCCACACACACACACACACACACGTGCACACACACACACACACACATAAACACGCACGCACCCGCACACTCTGTCTCTCTCTCACATACACACACACGTGTGCGCATATACGCGCACACACACACACACACGCACACACACGCACACGCACGCACGGACACAAATGCACTCACGCACCCACATACACCCACACACGCACGTGCGCACTCACACACACACACACACGCACACACACACACACGTATGCACTCATACGCAGGCACACATACACACGCGTGCACATATACACGCACTTGCACACCCACACGCACGCGCACATACACACGCGTGCAAATACACACACACACACACGCAGACACACACGCACGCACACTCGTAGACATACACACGCACACGCACACACACTCTTTCTCTCTCACACACACACACACACGTACACACACAAACACACACACACAAGCACACACACACACACACAAGCACACACAAACGCGCATGCACACACGCAAGCACACACACACAAGCACACACATACGCAGGTGTGCACACACACTCTCTCTCTCTCTTACACATACACACACACACACAAACACGTGCGCACAAACACATACGCGCGTGCACACACACACACATACACACTCTCTCTCTCTCTCTCTCTCTCTCTCTCTCTCACACACACACACACACACACACAACACAAACACACACGCGTGCGCACACACACAAACGCACACACACGCGTGTGCACATACACACACACACACACACACGCATGCACACACATACACACACGCACGCACGCACGCACATACACGTGTGCACACACACACACTCTCTCTCACACATACACACACACAGACACGCGCGCGCGTGCACGTTCTTGCATGCACACTCACACACACGTGCACACACACACACACACACACAAGCGCGCGCGCGTGCACGCTCGCACGCACGCACTCACGGATGCACACACACACGTAGACACGCATGCATGCACACATTAACACACACACACACACACGTAAACACGCACGCACACATTACCACACACACACACACTCGCACGCACACTCACACACACGTGCACACACACACAGACACACAAGCGCGCGCGTACGCGCACACACGCACACACACACACACACACGCAGGCACCCACGCACGCACATATTAACACGCACACGCACACACACACACACACACGCACAGATATACGCACACACACACGCACACACACACACACACACGCACACACCTAAACGCATGTGCACACTTTCTCACACACACCGGCACACACGTGCGCACACATACACACAAACACACACACGCGCACGCGTTTGCACACACACATACACAGATACACCCACATAAATGTGCGCGCGTGCGCTCACACACACAAACACAAGCACGCACGCATGCACGCACACCCACACATTTGCACGCACGCATGCACGCACACCCACACTTACGCACGCACACCCACACATGCACACACACACGTGCGCGCACACGCATTCAAACACATATGCACACACATCACACAAGCGTGTGCACACACACACACACACACACGTGCTCACACACACAAACAATCGCACGCACACACGCCTAGACACACACACGTGCTCACACACGCAAACACACACACACACACGCACAAACACACAAAGACACGCACGCAGCACACACACACACACACACACACACACACACACACGCACGCACACACGCACACATACACGCGCATGCACAATCACACGTGCGTCCACACACCCACACACACACACGTGCGCGCGCACACACACACACGTGCAAACATTCTCTCTCTTTCTCTCTCACACACACATGTGCACGCACACACACGCACATGCGTGCACACACACAGACACGTGCGCGCATACACAAATACAGGTGCACATACACACACACACACGTGCTGACACACATACAAAAACACGAGCGGGTGCGTACACACACTCACACACGCGTACGAACACACATGCACACACCCACGAGCGCCTGCGTGCATACACATACAGACACACACACACACACCCCCCCCCCCCCCCACACACACACACACTCACACACACCCACACACACACACACACACAAACGAAGACAGACACACACGTGCCCGCACACACACACACATACACACACACGCACGCGCGTACACATACATTAACACACACACTCAGACACACGCACACACACATATACACCCGTGCGCAAACATTCTCTCTCTCTCTCTTTCACACACACTCACACACACGTGCGCACACACAAACACATGTGCGCGCGCACACTCACACACAAACGCCCTCCCGCACGCACGCACTCAAGCACTCACGCACCCACGCACACACACACACACACACACGTGCGCACACACACACACACATACACACGCACACTCGTGCACACTTTGTCTCTCTCTCTCTCTCTCACACACACACACACACATGTGCGCGCATATACGCACACACACACGCACACTCACACACACACACACGCACGCACGCACGGACACAAATGCATTCACGCAACCATATACACCCACACACGCACGTGCGCACGCACACACACACACACACGCACACACGTATGCACTCACACGCACGCACACGAACGCACACTTGCACGCACACACGCACACGCACATACACACGCGTGCACATACACACACATACACACACACTCATAGACATACACACGTACACGCACTCTCTCTCCCACACACACGTACACACACAAACACACACACACACACGCGCGTGTGCATACACGCAAGCACACACACACACAAACACGTACACACACACACGCACGCGGACACGCACATACGTGCGTGTGCATACTCTCTCTCTCTCTCTTACACACACACAAACACGTACACATAAACACACACGCACGCGCACACATACACACTCTCTCTCTCTCTCTCACACACACACACACAAAAACACACACGCGTGCGCACACACGCACACACACAAACGCACACACGCACACGCGCGTGCACATATACACACACGCATGCACACACACACGCACACACATACACCCGTGTGCACACACACACACTCTCTCTCTCTCTCTCTTTCACACACACACACACACACACGTGCGCACACATACACAGACACGCACGTGCGTACACATTCTCACACGCACACTCACACACACGTGCACACACTCACACACACACATAAGCGCGCGCGTGCTCACACATACACAGACATGCATGCACGCCCGCATGCACTCACTAACACGCACACACACACACACGTAGACACGCACGCATGCACACATTAACACACACACACACACACACGTAGACACACACACATTAACACACACACATACTCGCACACACACTCACACACACGTGCACACACACACATACAGACACAAGTGCCCGCGTACGCACGCGCACACACACAGACACGCACGCCCGCACTTCACGAACACACACACACACGTAAGCACACACACACGCACACATTAACACACACACGCCCACAGACATACACACACACACACACACGCCCACAGGCACACGCGCACACACACACACACGCGTGCACACGCACACTCTCTCTCTCTCTCTCACACACACACACACGTGCAAGCACACACATACCCACGTGCACGCGCGTGCGCCCAACCACACACACGCACACACGCAAAAACACACACACACACACATACGAGCGTGCGCGCCCCCCAGCACACAGACACGCTCCCGCGTGTGCGAACTCACACACACACACACACACAAACACGCAGGCATGCACGTACGCACACATTCACACACACACACACAAGCATACAAACACACACGCACGTGCACACTCATACCCACACGTGCGAACACACTCTCTTTCTCTCACACACACACACGTGCGCGCATACACCCACTCACATACACACGTGCACACACACACACGCATACAAGCACTTGCGCACTCACGCACACGCACACACGCACACTCGTGCAGACACACACACACATACACACACACACACACAAACACACGCACGCACTCATACGCGGACACACACACACACACGTGTGCCCACAAACACAAACACACCCACACACAAACACACACGCCTGCGCCCACTCTCTTTCTCACACACACACACACTCACGTGCGCGCACACACGCACACACACACACACACACGCACACACACGCATGCACACACTTACAAGCACACATATACGCGCGTGCACATACATGCACACACACACACACACACGCACACACACACAAAAATACTCACACGCACACACATACACACAGAAACACTCACACGCACACACACACACGCACAGAAACGCGCATGCACACACGCACAAAAATACTCACACACACACACATACACACACATACAAACACGCACACACACACACGCACGAACACATACGCGCATGTGCACACCCACACACACACACACACACTCTCTCTCTCTCTCTCTCACACACACACACACAAACACGTGCGCACACACACATACACGTGTGCACATTCTCTCTCTCTCTCTCTCTCTCTCTCACACACACACACACACACACTCAAACACACATGCGTGCGCGCACACGCACAAGCACAAACGCACACACACACGCGCGTGCACATACACACATAGGCACGTGCGCGCGCACACACACACACATACGCGTGTGCACATTCTCTCTCTCTCTCTCTCTCTCTCTCCGTCGTGCCCGTGCTGTTCGTATCACCAATCAAGGGGTTATCAATGCTGTGGGAGATCAAGATGAAGACTACAACTTGGAGGCATGGATTTTTCCTACTGTGGGTGCTGGACTCAATAATTGGACAGCTGAAGATGTTATCCCTATCTCCTTTAGTCAGGAGTAAATACTATTACTGTGTTATGTTTTTAAATTTATAATTTCTGGAACAATTAAAACTTTCAAGCCATGTGCCTTACCCGGGGCACAATGGTGTGCTTGTTACGGGTTGTCATTTCATTTGCATACTTCATTCAATAAAATCAGTGGACGTTTCGTTTTCGTAAATATTGTGTTCCTTGTCTTTCTTTTTCTTTTATTTTTGCTTTATCAGCTATGTGTTCTTACACACACCCACGTCACTAAAATGCAGATCCTCATCCACTCTGGATCCAGTTGATAACAGTTCTACTATTGCCAATTACAATTTCGAGAATCCGATCTATCAAACTGAAGACGGAAACAAGGACGATTGTGAAATACCTGTAGGGCTTGCTAGGTTGTTACAACAAGAAGAGAAAGCTATACAGCCACATGAAGAGCCAGTCGAAGTTGTGAATCTGGGAACTGAAGAAAATAGAAAAGAGGTCAAGATAGGGGCTGATTTAGAGGACAGTGTCAAGAGCAGGTTGATTCAGATGCTACGTGACTATGTGGAGATCTTTGCTTGGTCTTATGAAGATATGCCAGGGTTGGATACAGACATTGTGGTTCACCGTTTGCCAGTGAAAGAAGATTGTCGTCCAAAGAAGCAGAAGGTCCGTCGTATGCGTCCTGAAATGTCAGAAAAGATCAAAGCAGAGGTAATGAAACAGTTCAATGCAGGGTTCTTGGCCGTAACTTCTTATCCTCAGTGGGTTGCAAATGTGGTACCAGTTCCTAAGAAAGATGGTAAGGTACGTATGTGTGTAGACTACAGAGATCTGAACAAGGCTAGCCCTAAAGATGACTTTCCACTTCCTCATATTGATATTCTGGTAGACAACACTGCTCAGCATAAGGTATTCTCTTTTATGGATGGTTTCTCTGGTTACAATCAAATCAAGATGGCACCTGAAGATATGGAGAAAACTACATTTGTGACACAGTGGGGCACCTTTTGCTATAAGGTAATGCCATTTGGTTTGAAGAATGCAGGGGCAACATATCAGCGTGCTATGGTGGCTTTGTTTCATGATATGATTCATCATGAGATAGAGGTATATGTGGATGATATGATAGCCAGGTCTCAGAATGAAGAACAACATCTTGATCATCTGCACAAGTTGTTTGAGAGGTTGAAGAAATACAGGTTGAGATTAAATCCAAACAAGTGTACTTTTGGAGTTAGATCTGGAAAGCTCCTGGGTTTCATTGTCAGTGGAAAAGGTATTGAAGTGGATCCTGCAAAAGTGAAAGCTATACGAGAGATGCCAGCTCCCCGTACTGAGAAGGAGGTTAGAGGTTTCTTGGGACGATTGAACTACATTGCAAGATTTATTTCCCAATTAACTACCATCTGTGAGCCAATCTTCAAGTTGTTGAGGAAAGATCAGGTGATGGAATGGAATGATGAGTGCCAGACTGCCTTTGATGAAATCAAGAGATATTTGCTAGAACCTCCAATTTTAATGCCACCAGTTGATGGAAGACCCTTGATTATGTATTTAACAGTATTAGACAACTCAATGGGGTGTGTATTGGGGCAACATGACGAGTCTGGTCGAAAAGAGCAGGCAATATACTACCTTAGCAAAAAGTTTACCGACTGTGAAACAAGATACTCACTGCTCGAGAAAACTTGCTGCGCTTTGGCATGGGCTGCTCGCCGACTAAGACAGTATATGTTGACCCATACTACCTTGTTGATTTCGAAGATGGATCCAATCAAGTACATATTTGAGAAACCTGCTCTCTCCGGAAGAATTGCAAGATGGTAAATGATCTTGACGGAATATGATATACAGTATACTACTCAGAAGGCCATTAAGGGGAGTGTTGTTGCTGATCATTTGGCTCATCAAGCAGTAGATGATTACCAGTCAATGAATTTTGAGTTCCCTGATGAAGACATTATGTCTGTTACCAAAGAACCTGGACAATATGACGGACCTGAACAAGGATCCCGATGGACTATGGTTTTTGATGGTGCCTCCAATGCACATGGTAATGGTGTTGGTGTTGTGATTAGTTCCCCTGAAGGTTGTCATACCCCGATTACTGCCAGACTTTGTTTCTATTGTACCAATAACATGGCTGAGCATGAGGCATGTATCATGGGTATGCAAGTTGCTATTGATATGAAGATTCAGTTCCTTGAGGTGTATGGAGATTCAGCTCTGGTAGTAAGTCAGATTAAAGGAGATTGGGATACAAAGCATGATAATCTCATTCCTTACAGAGAACATGTGTTGTCTTTGATCCCACATTTCAAAGAGATTACTTTTGGACATATTCCACGAAGAGAGAATCAGTTGGCAGACGCATTGGCCACCATGGCATCTATGTTTGAGATCAGCTGGGATGATGAAGCTCCCAAGATTACCATTGATAGATTTGAGAAGCCTGCATACTGCAATGAGATTGACACTGAAGGGGCAGAGGAGAAGCCTTGGTTCTATGAAGTGAAAAACTATCTTGAAGCTCAGGAGTTCCCTGAAGGGGCATCTGTCAAAGATAGGAAGTTCCTGAGAAGGTTTTCTGCTAAGTTCTTTCTGAGTAATGGCATTCTGTATAAGCGTAATCATGATTCAACTATGCTTCGTTGTGTGGATAAGAAGGAAGCTACAGAAATTATGGAAGAGATGCATGATGGGACCTTTGGCACTCATTCTAGTGGTCATACCATGGCAAAGAAGATTTTGAGAGCAGGTTACTATTGGTCTACCATGGAAGCTGATTGCTATCAACACTCCAGAACATGTCACAAATGTCAAATCTATGCTGATAAAGTACATGTACCTCCATCTCCATTGAATGTGTTGACTGCTCCTTGGCCCTTTGCCATGTGGGGCATTGATATGATTGGTGAGATCAAGCCTACTGCCTCTAATGGGCATCGTTTCATCCTGGTTGCTATTGATTACTTCACGAAGTGGGTAGAGGCAGCTTCATTTGCATCTGTGACTAAGAATGTTGTGGCTCGGTTCATTAAGAATAATCTCATATGTAGGTATGGTATCCCTGAAAGGATTATCACTGACAATGGCTTTAATCTGAACAACACTATGATTACTGATCTCTGTACGCAGTTCAAGATTAAGCATCACAACTCTTCTCCGTATCGTCCAAAGATGAATGGGGCAGTTGAAGCTGCTAATAAGAACATTAAGAAGATTGTACAGAAGATGACTGTTACTTACAAGGATTGGCACGAAATGTTACCATTTGCTCTGCATGGTTATCGTACTACAATACGTACTTCAACAGGGGCAACCCCATTCTCCTTAGTCTATGGTATGGAAGCAGTTCTGCCTATTGAAGTTCAGATCCCCTCCTTGAGAATTATGAAGGATGCAGGCTTGGATGAAGATGAGTGGATTCAGACTCGACTTGACCAGATAAATTTGATTGATGAGAAAAGGTTAGCAGCAGTTTGTCATGGCCAGATGTACCAGAAACGGATGATCAAAGCTTTTAACAAGAAGGTTAAGCCAAAGGTATATCAGGCTGGTGACTTGGTAATCAAGCGTATCATATTACCACAGGGTGATCCTAGGGGCAAGTGGACTCCAACATATGAGGGACCATTTGTAGTCAAGACAGTGTTCTCAGGAGGTGCCATGATACTGACTACAATGGATGGTGAAGACTTCCCACAACCTGTAAACGCAGACATAGTTAAAAAATACTACGCATAAAAAGAGACCCGCTAGGTTGACAGGCCTAGGCAAAAATAAGGGCATCCCGGCAAACCAAAAGGGTTTGGGCAAAAATTAGGGATATATATATAAAAAGATGTACACCCGGCAAGTCGAAAACCTGAAAAGGCGGCTTGGGCAAAAAAGGGTATCCCGGTGGATTGAAAACCTGAAAGGGCAATCCAGGCAAAAGTTAGGGATTAAAGCGTATGACTATGTCTCGTTTGGATCACTCATGAAACTGCAACCAGTTGTACTACTTACTCAAGCTCAAACAGATAAAGCTCAATCCAATCGTTTCCGTCTCAACAGCAAGAAGATGAGATACTTGAGTGGCAATAGTAGAATTGAAACTCAATAGGATTATTTCCCACATAGCTGATTCTTTTTGTAAAACTTCATGACAAAATTCTCTTACTAGGGTTTATGTCTCCTTGTACAAACTTACCCGTGTATGGGTCACTTTTGATATAAATAAATTCCATCTTTTGAATCCAGATTTACTTTTACCCTATTTACATAAGCGAAACGTCCATTGGTTGTGTTTGAATGTATGTATGCCTTTGAATATGATTGATGTTTACCAGAAACGCATGTATGCTTTTAATATGATTGATGTTTACCAGAAATGCATGAAAATGCAGTAATAGTATTTACTAAGGACGAACGAGGGAAGGATTTCAACGAAGCTTCGCCGGTTCATCTTTACAAGACAGTTACAAACCATCAGTAGGACTAATCCATTTTCACAAAGTCTAATCTCCCCTGGAATTTATATCCATCTCTTTTATCCTCATGCGGATATACGGGAAATTACTTTCCAATAAGGGCACGATGAACGAAGACGGGATGTTATACTTATCCTACTATCAAACGAAAACGAAGGTTATCTATACCCTACTATCCCCAACAACGGGAGGTTATCTATACCTTGTTATCCCCAACAACGGGAGGTTATCTATACCTTGTTATCCCCAGCAGACGGAGGGTTATATATTCTTCAACAACGAATCGAGATTTATTTTCCTTGGCCAGCAGTTGTTATACAAGGATATCCAGACACTTCCAGCAGTGTCATAGCATACATACATCATTTACATCATACCATAACATATATGCCTATAGTACATTACCTAAGTGCATCATGTCATACATGCATACATAAAGCATAAACTAATGTTGTTATACAGAATGCTACCTTGTTTTCAGGTTAATTATCCAACAAACAATCTTATGATCTTTGGGACTGCTTTATTGTAACCTCAGGGTTACTTTATCCTCCTGATGAGCTTCTTATTACTTTGGGACTGCTTTATTGTAACCTCAGGGTTATTTTATCCTCCTGATAGCCTCTCATGACTTCAAGACTGCTTTAGAGCTACTGATTGCTCTATCCTCCTGAAATCATCCTATTACTTCAAGACTGCTTTAGAGCTATTCATTGCTCTATCCTCATGAGGTCATATTACTACTTCAAGACTGCTTTAGAGCTATTCATTGCTCTATCCTCCTGAAGCCATCTAATTATTTCAAGACTGCTTTAGAGTTATCCATTGCTCTATCCTCCTGAAATTACATTATTATTTCAAGACTGCTTTAGAGCTATCCATTGCTCTATCCTCCTGAAATCATTACTTCAAGACTGCTTTAGAGCTATTGATTGCTCTATCCTCCTGAAGACATATCACATTATTATTTCAAGACTGCTTTAGAGTTATTCATTGCTCTATCCTCCTGAAGCCATCTAATTATTTCAAGACTTCTTTAGAGTTATCCATTGCTCTATCCTCCTGAAATTACATTATTATTTCAAGACTGCTTTAGAGCTATCCATTGCTCTATCCTCCTGAAATCATTACTTCAAGACTGCTTTAGAGCTATTGATTGCTCTATCCTCCTGAAGACATATCACATTATTATTTCAAGACTGCTTTAGAGCTGTTGATTGCTCTATCCTACTGAAGCCATTCTATTACTTCAAGACTGCTTTAGAGCTATTGATTGCTCTATCCTCCTGAAGCCATTATTACTTCAAGACTGCTTTAGAGCTATTGATTGCTCTATCCTCCTGAGGTCAGATTTATCACTTCAAGACTGCTTTAGGGTTATCATTATTGATTGCTCTATCCTCATGAAGACATGCTGTTACATCAGTATTACTCCAGACTCCTGACAGTTCTCATTATACTACTGAAGAACTTTCCCCTAGTGGCATCTTTAAGCCCACTCAATCATGTTCAACCAACCATCAATATCACTCCATGCACTGGTGAGTGCAAATTTTTGGGCTTTTGTGTTCAATCCCCTTCAACCTTCCAGGTTACGACTGGCAAATATACCAATCTAACCCCTCAGGTTTCAGAAAATTGAACAGGGGCAGCTGTTGCACCCCAAAATTTGCCCTCACAATACAAGACTTTGTGTTCCAAGAAGGTTCACAAGGTTCACAAAATTCACAATTGGTCAGAAGAGTTGACAATTCCCTCAGACAATGCACCTCCTAAGCAGTGCATCCAAAACTAGGGTTTTGACTTTAATCAGGCTAAATGGACTTCCAAGACTTCAAGTGAGCTTCATAACATCTTATATGTGTATAAGAACCCCCATGTCAAGTTTCAAGACTTTTCTCAAAAGTTTGCTCAGTCAGATGATCAGATGAGTCAAAAGCAGTCAATGCAGTTAAAAGGTCAAACTGAGGTCAACTGTGGTCAAACCAAAGTCAAACTTCATGATTTTTTTTTTGCCAACATCAAAGAGAGGTAAATATCATATGGCATGCATTTTTTTTCTAAAAAGTAAAAATGGCACAATTGACAGGAGGGCATGTGTAAGGAGTTATGAGTGTGAGAGGTTGAGAGTTCAAATCTCACCTTTGTCACTTTTTTTGTTTTTTATTATTTTTACTCTAAATTTTTCTATCTTTCATTAAAAAAATAACAAAAATAGTTTTTTATTATTATTTAATTATTATTTTCGTATTTTAATTAAATCATTTTTTAAAATATTATTTTTTTCACTTTTTTCTAAATTATTCATAAAAATATCCAAAAAATCATAAAATAAAAAATATTGAAAAAAATTTTGTTCTTTTTATAATATTTTTTATTTTAGGAATCAATAGGATTATTAGTTTTTATTTTAAGTTTATTTTAATTATTTTAAATTATTTAAATTTTATTTTTTCTTAACTAATTATTTAGTTTGGGCTTTAAAATGGGCTTTAGGGACATTATTGACAATTTGGTGTTAACCCTAATTTGTTCCCTATATATACATGTGTTGCCTTGTTGGAAAAAAGGAGAGAATGAAAAAAACCTAAGAGGAGTGAGTGCCGTTTGCCGTTATTTAGTTTTCTTCTTCATCCATTACTATTGTTTCTTTTTCTTCATCGTTTACCGTTATTTCTTTTCCTTCATCTATTACTGTTGTTTCTTTTTCTTCATCTTTTACCGTTATTTCTTTTTCTTCATCTATTACCGTTATTTCTTTTTCTTTATCTATTACTGTTACGTTTATATATATATAATTTTTAAATTGTTAGAGTTTATATATATAAGATTTTTGATCGAATTATGTCGATACGATGTTTGCACATTTGTGTGCATGACGCGTGACATTTGTGTTAGTTCGATCTGGTTGCGATGATCGCATTTTTGTGTGAGCAATAATACTATTTTTTGCTTAATTTCTTTTTCTTTGCGATAAATTTTGTTTCGTCCGATTTAGATCTGGTTGCGATGAGCGCATTTCTGCGTTAGCAACATTGTTGGGTTATTTGGCACATTTAAAATTCATTATTGCTTTATTATTATTATTATTATTATTATTATTATTATTATTATTATTATTATTATTATTATCATTATTTATTATTATTATCATTATTATCATTATTATTACCATTATTATTATTATTGTTATCATTAATTTATTAAAATTTGTTATAATATAAAAATCTGTTTTTTAAAATAAATAACATTAACATCTTTTCCAAATTAATATGAAAACCTATTATTTTTAAGAAAAAACTTTTTTTTAGATAAATTTAAAATAATAACTAAAATCTTTTTTTTAAAATAATAACTAGAACCGTTATTTATTTTATTTTATTATTGTTCAATTCAAATTTCATTATCATATTGTATCTGCTCCTCTCATGTAACCTCGCGAACTTAACAATCGCTCTTTAAATTCTGCCTTTAAATTTCTGCTTGCATGGTTTAAATTATGACATTATCTCTCTGTTTGCATGATTCAATTATCTCACGCGTTTACTATTATTTCTGTCACATTGCACACATCCGAAGGTTAGGTCTAACTGTTTGGCCGCCGCGCCAATAGTCCGTAAAACTTCACACATTCAATTTCAAATCCTCAAAACTACAAACTACAAACCCTAATTTTCACAAATGCCTCGCCGCAGGCAAAATTACAATTTTACCCTTAGCATTAGGTCAAAGAGCCGCCGCGCTCATTTTAGGGTTTCCCGCCGTGGAATCCCTAATTTAACCCTAATTACAACTTAACAATTCAACGTAGAGATTTGGAGTTTCTACACTCCGCGTAAGCGTGTCCTTAAGATGCGTTTATTCCCCTTGAGACCTTGACCACAGTCAAGAAGTCTCTAACCTCCCTTTTGAGGGGAACTACGATTACTCTGATTCCGCTCCCGTAAGGATACGTAGGCACAAGATGCGATGTCTTGCCGAGTAAACTTAGAATTAACCCCCTTTATTATTTATTATTGCTTATTTATATTTTATTTAATTATTTTGCTTATTATTTTGTAATTGTTTCTTGGATGTAAAGTTGTCTAATTATTTAATTATTATTATGGTTAGTAATTAGGGAGTGTAACAACATGTATGTAATATTAAAATAAATTTAGATCACTTTTAAATAAAGATAATTAAAATAAACACGTCACACACGTAAGTCGATTTTAATCGCCGTCTCACTTCCTAAGGATATCCCTCAAGTTGCCTACGAATAATGGTTAAGTGGGGTGTATAAAGCAAGTCCCTCAAATAGAAAAATCATCAAAGTCCCTTATGGTTGCCTTTACGAATCGAGTCCCTTTCGAAAAATGATGATGGCCCCTTATATGTGCTTATTACATCCCACAATGGCCTTCAAAGTCAAATTGTCCCTCACATGTCCCTTAACATCCAAAGTAAGGACTACCTACTCCATTATAGTAGGGATAGTCTTACTAAAGGAAAGAATGAAGAATAAGAAAGACCTTTAAACATTAGGGTAGGTTACTCCTAGGTGCTTGCTCACTTCAAAATTGTTTCGCACTTAAACAAATTTTCAACAAGTTTTCAAACAAGTTCTTAACACATCCTTACATGGATTATTTATTAACTATTC
>CAWUDS030000847.1:545000-547500 GCA_963859935.3 Lathyrus sativus | reverse complement strand
ACACACACGCGTGCGCACACACACGCACACAGACACAAGCGCGCGCGTGCACACACATACATACACGCATGCACACCCACATACAAACGCGTGCGTCCATACACCGTCCCACACACGCATACACACACACACACACACACGCACACACAGACACACACACGCGCACACACATACAAACACACGCACGCGTACT
This sequence comes from Lathyrus sativus, assembly GCA_963859935.3. Lineage (NCBI taxonomy): Eukaryota > Viridiplantae > Streptophyta > Magnoliopsida > Fabales > Fabaceae > Lathyrus > Lathyrus sativus. The sequence continues at coordinate 547,307 of CAWUDS030000847.1, read as the reverse complement.
CGCTCACGTGCTCCCTTACACAGTCACACACGCGTGCGCGCATACACACACACATGCACTCACGCATGTACGCATGCAAACGCACACACAGATACACAAGCATGTGCGCGCGCATAGGCACACACACACACGAACGTGCGTGTACAAACACATACGTGGGCGTGCGTGCAAAATCACACACACACACACACACACTCTCTCTCTCTCTCTCACACACACACACACACAAACATACACAAACACATATGCACACGCAAACACACACGTGCGCGTGCACATACACACACACACACACACTCATACACACACACACACACGCACATATATACACTCGTGTGCACGCTCTCTCTCTCTCTCTCTCTCTCTCTCTCTCTTTCACACACACACACACACACACGCTCGCATGCAAGCACTCACGTACCCATGCACACACACACACACACACAGACCTGCACACACACACAAACGCATGCGCACTCACACACACACACACTCGTGCAGACACACACACACATACAGACACACACACACAAACACAAACACACGCACGCACTCATACGCGGACACACACACACACACGTGTGCCCACAAACACAAACACACCCACACACAAACACACACGCCTGCGCCCACTCTCTTTCTCACACACACACACTCACGTGCGCGCACACACGCACACACACACACACACACGCACACACATGCATGCACACACTTACAAGCACACATATACGCGCGTGCACATACATGCACACACACACACACGCACACACACAAAAATACTCACACGCACACACATACACACAGAAACACTCACACGCACACACACATGCGCACAGAAATGCGCATGCACACACGCACACACACACACATACAAACACGCACACACACACACACACGCACGAACACATACGCGCATGTGCACACCCACACCCACACACACACACACTCTCTCTCTCTCTCTCACACACACAAACACGTGCGCACACACACATACACGTGTGCACATTCTCTCTCTCTCTCTCTCTCTCTCTCTCTCTCTCACACACACACACACACACACTCAAACACACACGCGTGCGCGCACACGCACAAGCACAAACGCACACACACACGCGCGTGCACATACACACACAGGCACGTGCGCGCGCACACACAAACACACACACAAACACGTGCACACACACACACATACGCGTGTGCACATTCTCTCTCTCTCTCTCTCTCTCTCTCTCTCTCTCTCTCTCTCTCTCTCTTCTCTCTCTCACAAACACACACGCGCGTGCACGCACACGCACAATCACAAACGCACACACACACACGCGTGCACATACACACACACACACGCACGCGCACACACACACGCGCACACACATACACCCGTGCACGTACTCACACGCTCACGTGCGCACATACACATACACACATCCACACACATATAAGGGCGTACATGCGCATATACACACATACACACACACGCACACAGAAACACACACACACACATACACACACGCATACACAAACGCGTGTGCACACACGCACACATACACACACACACACACGCAAACACAGACACGCGCGCACGCGGACACACACGCGCGCGCACACACATAAACACACGCGCGTGCGTCGAAACTCTCTCTCACACACACACACACACACAGACACCAAACACGTGCGCACAAACACACACGCGCGTGCGCACACATGCACACACACACAAACGCGGACATACACACACAAACACAGGCGCACGCGCGTGCACATTCACACACACGCGCGCGCATCACACACACATACACCAGTGCGCACACACACACTCTCTCTCACACACACACACACAGAGACAAGAACGCGCGTGGACGTACTCACACGCACACCCACAAACACGTGCACGCACGCACATACACACGTGTGCGCGCGTGCGAACACCCACACACGCAGACACGCACACACACATTCACACACACACACACATACACACACACGCGTGCGTGCGCACATATACAAACACGCACACACACACACACCCACACACAAACGCGTGCGTGCATACACCCTCATACACACACACACACACGTGCGCGCATACATCCACCCACACACACACACTAGCACACACAGACACAGACACACGCACACACACACACACGTGCGTGCAAACACAAAGACGCGTGCGCGCACACACACAAACACACGCACGCGAACACGCGCGCGTGCGCCGTTAAAAAGTCACACACGCGTGTGCGCACACACACACACACATGCACTCACGCAGGCACGCACCCAAACGCACACACAGACACA
>CAWUDS030000847.1:512500-520000 GCA_963859935.3 Lathyrus sativus | reverse complement strand
TACAAACACATGCACGCACACACGCACACACGCACGCGCGTGCACAATAACACACTCACACCCACACACACACGCGCGTTTGTACGCACACTCTCTCTCTCTCTCTCTCACACACACACGCACAGTTGCCCGCGCACACGCTCACATAAACGCACGCACACACACACACACACGCACGCACACACACACACACACACACGTGCGTACGCACGTACACGCACACAGACATACACGCGCGTGCAGATACACACACACGTACACACACATACACACGCACGCGCATACACTCGCGTGCGCGCACTCTCTCTCACACACCATACACAAACATGTGCGCGGGCGCCCACACACACACACAAACACAAACACGCTCACGGGCGCCCACACCGCACACAAACACACCAGACACACACACACACACACATGTGCGCGCACACACACACGTGCTCACATACGCATACACATACACAGAAACGCACACACGCACACACACCGAAGCACACGTGCTCACACATGCAGACACATACACGGAAACACACGCACACACATACACGGAAACACACGCACGCACACACACATGCACGCGCGTGCGGTCACACACACACACACACACACACTCACACGTTTGCACCCACGCACGTATACACGCACACACGCACACAAACAAACGCGCGTGCCCCCCCCCCCCCACACACACGCACATACTCACACACACACACACGCACACACATACACCCGTGCACACACACTCTCTCACACACACATGTGCACTCACACATTAACAGAAAAGCGCGACCGCGTGCGCGCACGCACACACACACGCGTGCGCACTCGCACAAACACACACAAATATACACACGCGCGCGCGTGCTCACTAACACACACATACACGCCCGCACACCCGCAAGCACTCACGCACGCATAAACACACACACATTAACATACAAACGCGTGCGCGCGCATGTGCGCGTACACAAACACACACAAACACACACGCGCGTTCGCACGCACACACACACACACGTAGGCAGGTACGCACACACGCACGCACGCGCACACACACACACACAGACACACACACACACACACAAGCACGCATGCGCATGCACAGACTCACACGCACGCACACACACACACACAAACATGTGCGCACACACACACACAAACATGTGCGCACACACACTTAAACACGCGCGCACACAAGCGCACACACACACGCACACCCATACACGCGCGCGCGCTTGTACTCAAACACACACAAACACATACACACGCACGCACGCGCACACACACACACACACACACACACATACACACACACGCACACACATACGCGCGTTCACGCACACGCACATGCACACACACACACACACACACACACACACGTGCGCACACTCTCTCACACACACACACGTGCACGCACATACAAACACACACACACACACACACACACGTGCATACATACACACACATGCACACGCGTGCATATACACATACACACACACACACACACACACACACACACTCACACACACACACACGCGTGCGAATACACACACACACACACGCACGCACAAACACACACAAACACACACAGACACGCACGCACGCACAAACACACACAGACACACACACACACACACACACACACAAACAGACATGGACACACACGTGCACACACACACACACAAATAAAAGTGCGCGTACACAGGTGCCTACGCCCCCACACACTCACACACGTGTACACACACACAGATGCAAACAGACACACACACACACACACCCGTGCGCACACTCACACACACACACACACACTCTCTCTCTCTCACACACACACAGAGACACACACACGTGCACGCACACACACACATAAACACAAGCGCGCGCACATGCACACGCACACACACATACACACGGGTGCACGCACAAACACACATAAACACACATGCACGCACGCCCACACACACGCACCCAAGCGCACACACACACACACACGTGCAAACACACAAACAAACACGCGCACACACGCACGTACACACACGCAGGTGAACATAAACACACTCACACCAACACATACACACGCACGTGCGTACACACACTCTCTCTCTAACACACACACACACACATACACTTACCCGTGCACACACACACACACACACGCATACACACGCACGCACGCGCGCACACACACACACACACACGCATATGCGCATGCTCACGCACCCACGCACACACACATATACGCGCGTGCAAATGCACACACACGTACACACACACACACACATACACACACGCATACACTCGCGTGCGTGCACTCTCTCTCACATACACCACACACAAACTCATGCGCGCGCACACGCACAAGCACACACATGTGCGCGCCGACATACACACAAAAACACAGACACGCTCGCGCGCCCACAAACACACACGCGCGCGCACACACGCACGTGCTCACACACACATACACGTAAACACAAGCACGCACACACACATGCGCGCCCGTGTGCTGACACACACACACGCGCACGCGTGCGCGCAAATACACACACACACACACACGTTTTCACCCACACACGTATACACACACACACACGCACACACAAACACACACACACAGAAAAACACAAACGCGCATGCACACACATACACACACGCAAACATTCACACACACACACACACACGCACACACATACACTCGTGCCTACTCTCTCTCTCTCACACACAAACACACACGTGCGCACGCACACACACACACACAAACACAAACGCGCATGCACACACATACACACACGCAAACATTCACACACACACAGGCACAAGCACACACACGCTTGCGCATTATCACACACACTCACGCCCGCACACCCGCAAGCACGCACACACTCATGCACACATAATCATACACACACACACACACGTGCGCGCTAACAAACACACACAAACACACACGCGCGTTCGCGCACACACACGGGCAGGCAGGTACGCACACACGCACGAACGCACGCAGGCAAGTACGCACACACGCAAGCACGCACACACGCACACAAGCACCCAAGCAAGCACCCACGCAAGCACGCACGCACGTACGCGCATGCACAGACACACACAAACACACACACGCGCACACACACACACATACAGACACACACACACATGTGCGCACACACACATAAAAACACTCGCGCGCATAATCACACACACACACACACATACACACGCGCGCGCTTGTGCTTACACACACAAACACATACACACGCTCACGCGCGCACACACGCACTCACACACACATACACCCACACACACACGCACGTGCGCCGACTCTCTCTCTCACACACACACACACGTGCTTACACACACAAACACATACACACGCACGCACGCACAGACACACACACGTGCTTACACATACAAACACATACACACGCGCACACACCCACACACACCCACACACACACATACGCACACACACGCACACCCACACACACACACACACACGTGCGCACACTCTCTCTCACTCTCACACACACACACAAACACATACACACGCACGCACGCGCACACACACATGCACACTCTCTGTTTCTCTCTCTCTCTCTCGCACAATCACACACAGACACACACCCATACACACACACGTGCATACATACATACACACACACGCACACGCGTACATATATACACACACGCACGCACAAACACACACACACACCCTCACGCGCACACACACATGCGCACTCTCTCTCTCTCTCTCTTACATACACACGCGCGCGCATGCGAATATACACACACACACACACACACACACGCACGCACAAACACACACAGACACACACACAGACACACACAAATACACACGCACACACAAACGCGCGTGCATACACATGCATACACGCGTGCGTGCACATGCACACGTGCACAAACACACAAATAGACGCGCGCGTACACGGGTACGTGCTCCCCCAAACACTCACACACGCGTGCGCACACACAGACGCGCACACACACACATACACACACGCACATACATATACCCGTGCGCACACACACTCTCTCTGTCTCTCTCTCTCTCTCACACACACACACATACACACATAAACACAAGCGCAAGCACGTGCGCATGCACACACACACATACACACGCATGCACGCATAAACACACACACACACACATGCACTCCCGCACGCACGCAAGCGCTTACGCCCCACACGCATACACACGCACGTGCACAGACACACATACACACATACACAAAGACACGCACGCACGCACACACACATGCGCACCACACACACGCACGTGCACACTAACACGCTCACACCCACAAACACACACGCGCGTGCGTACACTCGCTCTCTCTCTCTCTCTCTCACACACACACACACACACACACACTTGCCCACACACACACACAAGCACGCACACACACGCACGGGCGCACGCACACACACACACACGCACGTGGGCACGCACACACACATACACACGCGTGCAGATACACACACACGCACACACACACACACCCGCACGCGCATACACTCGCGTGCGTGCACTCTCTCTCACATACACCACACACAAACACGTGCGCGCGTGCACACGCACAGAGACACACATGCGCGCGCCCCCACACACACACACAAACACACACACGCTCGTGCACCCACACACACACAAACACGTGCGCGCGTGCACGTGCACAAAGACACACATGTGCGCGCCCACACACACACACACAAACACACATACGCTCGTGCACCCACACGCACACACACACGTGCGTGCACACACTCACGTGCTCACACACGCACACACATACAGGGAGACACACGCGCACGCGTGCGGAAATAAACACACACGCTCGTGCGTGCACGTCCACACACACACACGTTTGCATCCACGCAGGTATACACACGCACACACACATACACAAACGCGCGTGCATACACACACGCACACACTCACACACACACACACACACGCACACATACACATACACACGTGCGCACACAGTCTCTCTCACACACATACACATGTGCGCACACACTCACACACACGCACACACTCACACACACACACGCACACACACACACGCACGCCCGCCCGCACGCAAGCACTCACGCACCCACGCGCACACACCCACACGTGCACACACACACACACACACACACACACAAACACATGCACGCACACATACACACACGCACACAAACACGCGCGTGCTTGCGTAAAAACACACTCAAACCCACACACACGCGCACGTGCGTGCTCACACACACACACACTATCTCTCTCTGTCTCTCTCACACACACACACTTGCCCATGGACACGCACACATACACGCACGCATACACACGCACGCATGCACACATACACATGTGCGCATGCACGCACACGCACACACACATACACGCGCTTGCAGATACACATACACGCACACACACATACACATGCACACGCATACACTCGCGTGCGCGCACTCTCTCTCACACACACCACACACAAACACGTGCGCGGGCGCCCATACACACACACACACAAACACACTCAAACACAAACACACTCGCGGGCGCCCACACTCACACGCACAGACACACACACACACGCGCGTGCACACACCCACAAAAACACGTGCGCGCACACACACACACACACACACGTGACACACGCACACGTGCATACACACAATCTCTCTCTCTCACACACACACACACACACACGTGCAATCATACACACAAAAATACGAGCGAGTACATGCGCGCGTGCGTCCCCTCACACTTACACACACACTTACACACACGCACACACTCACAAAAACACAGACACGCCTACACACACACACACACAAATGCGCGTTAACACACACACACACACACGCACACACAAACACATGCGCTCGTGCCCACACACTAATACACACACACTCTCTCTCTCTCTCTCACACACACACACACAAGCACGCACTCGTGCGCACACACATACACAAACGTGCGCGCACACATACACCCGTGCGCACACTCTCTCTCTCTCTCTCTCTCTCTCTCTCTCTCTCTCTCTCTCTCTCTCTCTCTCTCTCACACACACACACACACACACACAAACACCACACACGTGCGCGCGCGCACACACACAAACATAAGCGCGCGCACGTGCACACGCACACACACATACACACGCGTGTGCGCACAAACACACACACACACACGCCCGCACGCCCGCACGCACGCAAGCACTCTCGCACCCACGTGCATACACACACGCACACGTGCACACACACACACAAACACATGCACGCACACACACGCGCATGCACAATAACACACTCACACCAACACACACACGCGCGTGTGTACACACTCTCTCTTTCTCTCTTTTTCACACACACACACACACAGTTGCACGCGCACACGCACACATATACGCGCGCACACGCACACACGCACGCACGTGCGCACGCATGCACACACACACACATACACGCGCGTGCAGATACACACACACGCACACACATACACACGCACGCGCATACACTCGCGTGCGCGCACTCTCTCTCACACACCACACACAAACACGTGCGCAGGCGCCCACACACACACACAAACACAAACATGCTCGCGGGCGCCCACACCGCACACAAACACACCACACACACATGTGCGCGCACACACACATGTGCTCACACACGCATACACATACACGGAAACACACACACACACACACACGGAAGCACACGTGCTCACACACGCAGACACATACACGGAAACACACGCACACATACAGGTAACACACGCACGCACATACACACACACGCGCGTGCGGACACACAGACACTCACACGTTTGCACCCACGCACGTATACACGCACACACGCACACAGACAAACGCGTGCACACACACACACACACGCACATACTCACACACACACGCATACACACATACACCCGTGCGCACACACTCTTTCTCTCTCACACATGTGCACTCACACATACACAGACAAGCGCGCCTGCGTGGGCGCATGCACCCACACACGCGTGCTCACTAACACACACACACACGCCCGCACACCCGCAAGCACGCACTCACGCACCAATAAACACACACGCACACACACGCGCGCGCATGTGCGTGTACACAAACACACACAAACACACACGCGCGTTCGCTCAAACACACGCGCAGGCAGGTACGCACACACGCACGCATGCAAGCATGCACGCACGCACACACACAGACACACACACACACGCACAGAAGCACGCACGCGCATGCACAGACTCACACACGCCCGGACACACACGCGCACACACACATACATGTGCGCGCACACACATAAACACGTGTGCACAAGCACACGCACACACACAGACAGACACACACACAAGCACGCACGCGCATGCACAGACACACACACGCGCACACACACACACACACAAACATGTGCGCACACACATAAACACGTGCGCACAAGCACACACACCCATACACACGTGCACGCTTGTGCTGA
>CAWUDS030000847.1:497500-507500 GCA_963859935.3 Lathyrus sativus | reverse complement strand
ATAATTATTTTATTCGGTCCGATAATTATTTTGAGGGACCGGTAATTATTTTATTCGGTCCGGTATTTGTTTTGAGGGACCGGTAATTATTTTATTCGGTCCGGTATTTGTTTTGAGGGACCGGTAATTATTTTATTCGGTCCGGTATTTGTTTTGAGGGACCGGTAATTATTTTATTCGGTCCGGTATTTGTTTTGAGGGACCGGTAATTATTTTATTCGGTCCGGTATTTGTTTTGAGGGACCGGTAATTATTTTATTCGGTCCGGTATTTGTTTTGAGGGACCGGTAATTATTTTATTCGGTCCGGTATTTGTTTTGAGAGACCGGTAATTATTTTGTTCGGTCCGGTTTTCATTCCGTTCGGTTCGGTAAAATATTATTCGGACTGATACTTAATTATTTGGAGTTATTTTAATTATTTAGGTTAATAATATTATTTAGTGTTATGAGTAGTATATTTTAAGAGGGGCTAGTTGGTAATTTGAATTATGTCTTGCTACTAATCAAAACCAAATACACCTTGTTTTATGTCATAACTCACAAAACACACTTAGAGGCATTAGAGAGAGCTAAAGGGTATTGGAGAAGAGAAGAAGAACAAGAACACAGAGCTTGGGTTTTGGGTTGGTTGAATCATCAAGAATCATTTCAAGTATATAAGGTAAGGGGTTTGATTTTCCAATGCTTATAGTTAGAGTTTGATTTGGTATATTTTGATTTGGGATAAAATTGATTTTTAGGGTTTATGAGTTGTGTTGAGTGAAATTGATAGAGGTTAGAGGAATTGATTTAGGTGTTATTGTTGTTGTTAGATTGTTATTGAATTAATTAAGAAGAATTAAATTAGAAAAGAAAAAACTAATTATATTAAAGTTATAAAAAAAAAAAAAATTATGCAGTAAGTAAAACTTAGCAGAAACTATTTCTGCTAAAGTTTTATTTCTATTACTTAATATATTAAATAATTATATTAATTAAATATAAATATGAAATAAGTTAGCCAATTTAATTTGGAACCCAATTATGTTCTGATTTTTCGATTTCGGCAATTTCGGCGACGGAGCTAGTTACTCCGAATTGGACGAAAATTGATGTGCTAGCTAACTTTGACGTGTAGAACGTCGTGGTGAGGTTAGTTTTTAGAGATTACGAGTTTTTAACGGAGTGACCCGAAATAGGCCAATTTACGGTTAATTCTAAACGGGTTGCGTTTTAGTCGGTTTAAGTCGCGTATGGACAATCCGATTGCGACATTGATAATTATGATTAATGCCGATTATTATGAATGACTTTTGCGACGATTATTGATGTTTGATTATTTTTCCATGTTTGGAATGAAGTGAATTATTTGGTGATGATGTGGTGTGATTAAACATGATGTTTGCGAAGGTTTATTTATAATGAATATTTGATGATATGCGATGCGATGATATGTTATCTTGATGTGGATAAGTATGGCGACGTGGGCTTTATGCCAATCTTGATGCGCGATGATGATGTTTTTGTTGTGTCGTGTTTGTGATGTCGTGTTGTCAAGTCACATACATTGCATTGGCGACGAGGGCTTTTATGCCAAAGCGACGATGGGCTTTATGCCAAATTTCCCTAATTATGGACAAAGCGACGGGTACCACATGCATAACATAGTCGTGTCTCATGGAGTCGGTTATGTTTATTTTTGAGTCTTTTGGCATTGAGTTTTATTTGATGACTTATGATGAATTGTGATGTTGTATGATACTTTGTTTTGTGATCATTTTTATGTTAAACATAAAGTGATTATGATGTGATAAATTCATGAGGATTATGCGATGAATATAACATGACGGTAAAGCAACGATATGAATTTATGGCGATGGAGTTTATATCTTGTTTTGATATGATTATGGCGAGTATGTGACGAAATTAAAGTGTTAATTCTATACACTAAATGATGATTTAAAGTGTGTGAGATTTGGATATGTGTTAATATATTCTTATTAATCCTATATCATTTATGATTCCAAACTATTCATATTTTTCATCATGCCTTTAATTATATGTTTTGGAGTATCTCACCCTTTACTTGTCTCGCCGTTGCCTTTATATTGGTAACGTGCAGGTGATCCACGAGGATGATGTGGATTAGCTCAAGTCTCTTTATTTTGAGTCGCTCTGCTCTGATAGTAGTAACACTCGGGATTTGGGCGACGTTATTATTTTGGATATGATAGTTTATGTATACTATTTTATGACTTTATGAATTTATGTATTGATGATAACTTGTTGATGCGTATATTTTGTGAATACATCCGCTGTGCTGTGAATATTCATATGGTTATATGATGTTAATGATATGAATCGGTATATCCGACTTTTTATTTTTTGTGATGTGCATTATAATGCAAATTGATGAAAATGAATATGTGATACCTCAATTTATGTTTGGATGAAATTTTGAAACTCTGATTTTATTATTTATTGTAAGGGGTTGAATTGGGGTGTTACATTAGTGGTATCAGAGCAGGTCGGTCTGCCCGACCAAGTTGTTGAGTCTTTAGTTGTTTAACAATCAAGTATTGTTATTTGTTGATTCTAATCCTTGTTTATGTGGTGAGCAGAAGTGTGATGGCCGGGAGAAATGCTGGAAGAAACGATGAGGCACTTGCTGCAGCTATGCATGCAATGGCTCAGGCGTACCAGAATCCGCCGAACGCTGACGAGAACATAGGGTCTCGTAGTTTGGCAACCTTTCAGAGGGAGAACCCTCCTACTTTTGAAGGAAAGTATGATCCCGAAGGAGCACTGGCGTGGCTGAAAGAGATAGAGAGGATATTCAGGGTGATGGATTGTACCCTTGCTCAGAAAATCCGTTATGGTACACATAAGTTGACATTGGAAGCTGACGACTGGTGGGTCGAGACCCGTCAGAGGCTAGAGCTTGCTGGAGAAGAGATCTCGTGGGAGGTATTCCGAAGGGAATTCTTGAGAAAGTATTACCCGGAGGATGTAAGAGGAAAAAAGGAGATTGAATTCCTTGAGCTAAAGCAAGGAAACATGTCGATCACTGACTATGCAGCGAAGTTCACCAAGCTGGCTAAGTTCTATCCGCATTATGATGGACCCAATGCTGAGTTCTCTAAATGCATTAAGTTTGAAAATGGCTTACGTCCTGAGATTAAGAAAGCAGTGGGTTATCAAAAGATTCGCGTCTTTGCGGATTTGATTGATAGTTGCAGGATCTTTGAAGAGGATAGTAATGCCCATTATAAGATCATGTCTGAAAAGAGAAACAAAGGTCAACAAAATCGTGGGAAGCCGTATGATGCCCCGGTTGGAAAAGGGAAGCAAAAAGTAGTCCAAGGGCGAAGGACTAGTGGGGGAGATGCCCCTGCTGGTATTGTTTGTTACAAATGTGGGAAGGCAGGACATAAAAGTAATGTTTGTAGAAGTGATGCCAGGGTTAAGGAGAATGAAGTGAGATGTTTCCGATGTGGAGAAGTGGGGCATATAACCCGTGATTGCAAGCATAAGGATGTGGTTTGTTTTAATTGCGGTGAGGGGGGTCACATTAGTTCTCAATGTAAGAAGCCTAAGAGGACTCATGATTCGGGAAAAGTGTTTGCTTTGTCGGGAGCTCCGAAGGCAAACGAGGATGGACTTGTTTGAGGTACTAGTTTCATTAATAGCATTCCTCTTATTACTATTATTGATACTGGTGCTACTCATAGTTTTATTGCTGCTGATTGTGTTAAGAGATTGGGTCTTACTTTATCCTCCTTGAATAGAGATATGATTGTAGAGGTTCCAGCTAAGGGAACGGTTACTACCTCCTTTGTGTGTTCAGATTGTCCTTTATCAATCTTTGATCGAGATTTCCTTGTGAACCTTATTTGGTTGTCGCTTGTCGGAATGGATGTGGTCTTAGGTATGGACTGGTTAAAATCTAATTATGTTCATATCAATTGCTATAACAACTCGGTGATGTTTTCTTCCTTAGAAGAAGAAGAACGAGCCACTTTGGTAACAACGAAGCAGTTGAACACGTTTATGAAGGAAGAGGCGTTAATGTTTTTGTTGATGGAGACTCTGTCTGTTGAGAGTCAGGCTGTGATTACAAACTTTCCGGTGGTATGCGACTTTCCCGAAGTATTCCCTGATGAGATTCCTAGTGCACCGCCAGGAAGAGAAGTTGAATTTTCTGTGGACCTTGTCCCTGGCATCAGACCTATCTCTATGGCACCATACAGGATGTCCGCATCCGAGTTATCAGAATTGAAGAGCCAATTAGAAGATTTGCTCGAGAAGAAGTTTGTTAGGCCAAGTGTGTCACCGTGGGGAGCTCCTGTGTTATTGGTGAAGAAGAAGGATGGTAGCATGAGACTTTGCATCGACTACCGTCAGTTGAACAAAGTAACGATCAAGAATAGATATCCGCTTCCAAGAATTGATGATTTGATGGACCGATTGGTTGGCGCTCGCATGTTTAGTAAGATTGATTTGAGATCGGGTTACCATCAAATAAGGGTGAAAGAAGAAGATGTTCAGAAAACTGCTTTCAGGACGAGGTATGGACATTACGAGTATTTGGTGATGCCTTTCGGTGTCACTAACGCACCGGGAGTATTCATGGAATACATGAATCGTATTTTCCATCCTTACTTGGATCGTTTTGTGGTGGTTTTTATTGATGACATTCTGATTTTTTCTAAATCGGAAGAAGAACATGCAGAGCATTTGCGCATTGTGTTAGAAGTTTTGAAAGAGAAGAAGCTTTATGCTAAGTTGTCAAAGTGCGAGTTCTGGTTAAGTGAAGTTAGCTTTTTGGGCCATGTCATTTCTGGTAATGGCATTGCGGTGGATCCTTCAAAAGTTGATGCGGTGTTGAGATGGGAAACTCCTAAGTCGGTTACCGAGATTAGAAGTTTCTTAGGCTTGGCTGGCTATTATAGAAGATTCATTGAAGGATTTTCAAAGTTGGCACTTCCTTTGACAAAGTTGACTTGCAAAGGAGCTGCATTTGTGTGGGATGTCAAGTGTGAAGAAAGTTTCATGGAATTGAAGAAAAGGTTGACGACGGCTCCGATCTTGATTTTGCCTAATCCGGAGAAACCGTTTGTTGTTTATTGTGATGCTTCTAAGATGGGTTTAGGTGGTGTGCTCATGCAGAATGGAAAGGTGGTTGCTTATGCTTCTAGGCAATTGAAGGTTCATGAGAAGAATTATCCTACTCACGATTTGGAACTTGCGGCAGTTGTTTTTGTGCTTAAGATTTGGAGGCATTATCTTTATGGTTCTAGATTTGAAGTATTTAGTGACCATAAAAGTTTGAAGTACTTGTTCGAGCAGAAAGAGCTTAATATGAGACAAAGGCGGTGGCTTGAATTGTTGAAAGATTATGACTTTGGATTGAATTACCATCCTGGTAAAGCGAATGTGGTGGCCGATGCCTTAAGTCGCAAGACTTTGCATATGTCACTTTTGATGGTGAAAGAGTTGGAAATGATTGAGCAATTTAGAGATATGAGTCTTGTGATCGAGGTGACGCCGAAGAGTGTTATTCTGGGGATGTTAAAGATCAATAATGATTTCCTTGATAATATTAGAGAAGCTCAGAAGTTAGATGCAAAGTTTGTTGACTTGATGGTTAGTATTGGACAAACTGAGAATGATGATTTCAAGTTGGATGCGAATGGTGTGTTGAGATTCTGTGACAGGATTTGTATTCCTGATGATGTGGATTTGAAGAGAATGATTTTAGAAGAATGTCACCGAAGTAACTTGAGTATTCATCCCGGAGCGACCAAAATGTACCAAGATTTGAAGAAGTTATTTTGGTGGTCTGGTATGAAAAGAGAAGTAGCTCAGTTTGTTTATGCTTGTTTGACTTGTCAGAAGTCGAAGGTGGAGCATCAGAAACCTGCTGGGCTGATGCAACCGTTAGAGATTCCGGAATGGAAATGGGATAGCATTTCTATGGATTTCGTGACGGGGTTACCGAATACACCAAGAGGACATGATGCGATATGGGTTATCGTTGATAGGCTCACAAAGTCGACTCACTTTATTCCTATTAACATCACTTATCCCGTATCAAAGTTGGCGGAAATTTATACGCATGTGATAGTGAGATTACATGGTATTCCTCTTTGTATCGTTTCGGATAGAGATCCGAGGTTCACTTCAGATTTTTGGAAAAGCTTGCAAGAAACTTTGGGTTCTAAGTTGAGGTTAAGTTCAACTTATCATCCTCAAACCGATGGTCAGACGGAGAGAACAATTCAATCTTTAGAAGATTTGTTGCGGGCTTGTATTCTTGAACACGGTGGTTCATGGGATACTTATATTCCTTTGATTGAGTTCACTTATAACAACAGTTTTCACTCGAGTATTGGAATGGCACCTTTCGAGGCTTTGTATGGTCGGAGGTGTAGAACTCCTTTATGTTGGCATGAGTCGGGTGAAAGTGTGGTGCTTGGACCGGAGTTGGTTAGAGAGACAACCGAGGCGGTTAAGATGATTAGAGAAAAGATGAGAATTTCGCAAAGTAGGCAAAAGAGTTACCATGATAAAAGAAGGAAAGATTTGGAATTTCAATAGGGTGATCATGTGTTTCTACGAGTTACTCCTACAACCGGTGTTGGAAGAGCTTTGAAATCGAAGAAGTTAACTCCTCGCTTTATTGGTCCTTACCAAATCACTAGTAAAGTGGGAAAACTGGCTTATCGAGTGGCGTTACCGCCGAATCTTTCGAACTTGCACGACGTATTTCATGTGTCGCAACTTCGGAAGTATGTTCCGGATCCTTCACATGTGATTGAGATGGATGATATTCAAGTTCGAGACAATCTTACGGTGGAGACGATGCCGTTGAGGATTGAAGATCGAGAGATAAAGACCCTTCGTGGTAAGGAGATCTCTTTGGTCAAAGTTGTGTGGATAGGAGCAGCTGGTGAAAGCGCAACGTGGGAGTTGGAAAGCAAGATGCAAGATTCATATCCCGAGCTTTTCGAGTCAGGTAAATTTTCGAGGACGAAATTCTTTTAAGTGGGGGAGAGTTGTAACACCCCGTTTTATTTAATATTATATTAATATTTTCGAGTTACCGTTTGACGTTTATTTTGCGACGAGAATATTTATACTAACTGATATATCTGTTAATATATTTGGCGACGTATTATTCAGACCGATAATTATTTTATTCGGTCCGATAATTATTTTGAGGGACCGGTAATTATTTTATTCGGTCCGGTATTTGTTTTGAGGGACCGGTAATTATTTTATTCGGTCCGGTATTTGTTTTGAGGGACCGGTAATTATTTTATTCGGTCCGGTATTTGTTTTGAGGGACCGGTAATTATTTTATTCGGTCCGGTATTTGTTTTGAGGGACCGGTAATTATTTTATTCGGTCCGGTATTTGTTTTGAGGGACCGGTAATTATTTTATTCGGTCCGGTATTTGTTTTGAGAGACCGGTAATTATTTTGTTCGGTCCGGTTTTCATTCCGTTCGGTTCGGTAAAATATTATTCGGACTGATACTTAATTATTTGGAGTTATTTTAATTATTTAGGTTAATAATATTATTTAGTGTTATGAGTAGTATATTTTAAGAGGGGCTAGTTGGTAATTTGAATTATGTCTTGCTACTAATCAAAACCAAATACACCTTGTTTTATGTCATAACTCACAAAACACACTTAGAGGCATTAGAGAGAGCTAAAGGGTATTGGAGAAGAGAAGAAGAACAAGAACACAGAGCTTGGGTTTTGGGTTGGTTGAATCATCAAGAATCATTTCAAGTATATAAGGTAAGGGGTTTGATTTTCCAATGCTTATAGTTAGAGTTTGATTTGGTATATTTTGATTTGGGATAAAATTGATTTTTAGGGTTTATGAGTTGTGTTGAGTGAAATTGATAGAGGTTAGAGGAATTGATTTAGGTGTTATTGTTGTTGTTAGATTGTTATTGAATTAATTAAGAAGAATTAAATTAGAAAAGAAAAAACTAATTATATTAAAGTTATAAAAAAAAAAAAAATTATGCAGTAAGTAAAACTTAGCAGAAACTGTTTCTGCTAAAGTTTTATTTCTATTACTTAATATATTAAATAATTATATTAATTAAATATAAATATGAAATAAGTTAGCCAATTTAATTTGGAACCCAATTATGTTCTGATTTTTCGATTTCGGCAATTTCGGCGACGGAGCTAGTTACTCCGAATTGGACGAAAATTGACGTGCTAGCTAACTTTGACGTGTAGAACGTCGTGGTGAGGTTAGTTTTTAGAGATTACGAGTTTTTAACGGAGTGACCCGAAATAGGCCAATTTACGGTTAATTCTAAACGGGTTGCGTTTTAGTCGGTTTAAGTCGCGTATGGACAATCCGATTGCGACATTGATAATTATGATTAATGCCGATTATTATGAATGACTTTTGCGACGATTATTGATGTTTGATTATTTTTCCATGTTTGGAATGAAGTGAATTATTTGGTGATGATGTGGTGTGATTAAACATGATGTTTGCGATGGTTTATTTATAATGAATATTTGATGATATGCGATGCGATGATATGTTATCTTGATGTGGATAAGTATGGCGACGTGGGCTTTATGCCAATCTTGATGCGCGATGATGATGTTTTTGTTGTGTCGTGTTTGTGATGTCGTATTGTCAAGTCACATACATTGCATTGGCGACGAGGGCTTTTATGCCAAAGCGACGATGGGCTTTATGCCAAATTTCCCTAATTATGGACAAAGCGACGGGTACCACATGCATAACATAGTCGTGTCTCATGGAGTCGGTTATGTTTATTTTTGAGTCTTTTGGCATTGAGTTTTATTTGATGACTTATGATGAATTGTGATGTTGTATGATACTTTGTTTTGTGATCATTTTTATGTTAAACATAAAGTGATTATGATGTGATAAATTCATGAGGATTATGCGATGAATATAACATGACGGTAAAGCAACGATATGAATTTATGGCGATGGAGTTTATATCTTGTTTTGATATGATTATGGCGAGTATGTGACGAAATTAAAGTGTTAATTCTATACACTAAATGATGATTTAAAGTGTGTGAGATTTGGATATGTGTTAATATATTCTTATTAATCCTATATCATTTATGATTCCAAACTATTCATATTTTTCATCATGCCTTTAATTATATGTTTTGGAGTATCTCACCCTTTACTTGTCTCGCCGTTGCCTTTATATTGGTAACGTGCAGGTGATCCACGAGGATGATGTGGATTAGCTCAAGTCTCTTTATTTTGAGTCGCTCTGCTCTGATAGTAGTAACACTCGGGATTTGGGCGACGTTATTATTTTGGATATGATAGTTTATGTATACTATTTTATGACTTTATGAATTTATGTATTGATGATAACTTGTTGATGCGTATATTTTGTGAATACATCCGCTGTGCTGTGAATATTCATATGGTTATATGATGTTAATGATATGAATCGGTATATCCGACTTTTTATTTTTTGTGATGTGCATTATGATGCAAATTGATGAAAATGAATATGTGATACCTCAATTTATGTTTGGATGAAATTTTGAAACTCTGATTTTATTATTTATTGTAAGGGGTTGAATTGGGGTGTTACACACTCTCTCTCTCTCTCTCACACACACCCACGCACACACACACACATGTGCACACACACACACACACACACACACACACACACACACACACAAAAACACGTACGCACGCACACACACACACACATACACACACACGCGTGAACACAAGCACACTCACACCCATACACACACGCGCGCATGCGTACAATCTCTCTCTCTCTCTCTCTCACACACACACACACACACACGCATGTACGCACACACAGACACGTGCGCAAGCACATGCACACACACATGCACACACACACACACAAACGCACGTGCGCACGCACACACACACACACACGTGCGCACGCATACACACACACACACACGCGCGTGCAGTCACACACACACACACAC
>CAWUDS030000847.1:455000-470000 GCA_963859935.3 Lathyrus sativus | reverse complement strand
CACACACACACACACGTGCGCACACACATACACAGACAAGCAAGCCTACGTGCACACACGCACACACACACGCGTGCGCACTCGCACAAACACACACACACAAATACACATGTGCGCGCGTTCACTAACACACACACACGCACGCCCGCACGTCCGCAAGCACGCACGCACTCACGCACGCATAAACACGCGCGCATTCAAACACACACACACACACATACACGTGCGCACACACACACACACGCGCGTGTGCGCACCCACGAACACACAAAAACACACAGGCGCGTTTGCGCGCACACACACACACACGCAGGCAGGTACGCACACACGCACGCACACATGCACACCCCCCCCACACACACACACACAAGCACGCACGCAAGCACGCGCATGCATAGACACCCACAAACATACACACACACGCGCATATACGCACACACACACACAGACACACACACACATGTGCGCACACACACATAAACACGCGCGCGCGCACAAGGACACACACGCGCGCGCTTGTGCTCACACACACATACACATACACACGCACGCACACACTTACACACGCACACACACACACACACACATATACGCGCGTGCACACGCACGCGTACACACACACATCCCCCCCCCCCCCCCCCCACACACACACGTGCGCATACACTCTCTCTCTCTCTCTCACACACACACACACACGTGCACGCACACACAAACACACACACACACACACGTGCATACATACACAGACGCACGTGCGTGCATATATACGCACACACGCACACACGCACACCCACGCACGCACACACTCACATGCGCACTCACACACACTCTCTCTCCCACACAAACACACACACGCACGTGCGAATACACACACACACACACACACGCACAAACACACACAGACACACACACACGGACACATAAACACACATGCACACACAAACGTGCGCACATACACACACACTCGCGCGCGTACACACACATACGCGCACACACGCACAAAAATAGACGCGCGCGTACACGAGTTCGTGCGCCCCTACACGCTCACACACGTGTGCGCACACACATACGCACACACACACATACACCCGTGCACACACACACACACACACACACACACTCTCTCTCTCTCTCTCACAAACACACACACGTGCGCGCGCGCACGCACACACACACACAAACACAAGCGCGCGCACGTGCCCATGCTCACACACATACACATGCGTGCGCGCACAAACACACACACATGCACGCCCACGCGCACGCACCCAAGCACACACACACACACACACACACACACACGCACGGACACAAACACGCTCACGCACGCACGGACACACACACGCGCATGCATACACGCGGGTGCACACAAACACACTCACACCCACACATACACACGCGCGTGCGTACACTCTGTCTCTCTCACACACAGGCACACACACACTTTCTCGTGCACACGTACACACACACACGTACGCACACAGACACACACGCACGCACACAGAAACATACACGCGCATGCAGATACACACACACACACACACATACACACGTGCACACACTCTCTCTCTCTATTTCACACACACACACACACTTGCACACACACATACACAAACAAGCGCGCCCGCACACACACACATACACAGACAAGCGCGCCCGCACACACACACACACGCACGCCCCCTCACCCGCAAGCACTCACGCACGCATAAACACACACAAATTCATACACACACACACACAAACACACGCGCGTGCGCGCCCAGGAACACACACAAACACACACACGCGTTCGCGCACACACACACACAGGAAGGTATGCACACACGCACGAACACACGCAAGCACACACGCACGCACGCTCACACACACAGACACACACACCAGCACACAAGCACGCACGCACGCACACACATGCACAGACACACACAAACACACACACACACACACACATGCGCGCTTGCACACGCACACGTGCACACACACACAAATAGACGCGCGCGTACACGGGTGCATGTGCCCCCACACACTCACACACGCGTGCGCACACACAGACGCGCACACACACACACATACACTCGTGCGCACACACACACTCTCTGACACACACACACACACACACATAAACACAAGCGCACGCACATGCACACGCACACACATATACACACGCATGCGCGCATCAACACACACACACACACACGCGCCCGCATGCACGTAAGCACTCACGCACCCACGCACACACACACACTTTCTTACACGTGCACATACACATACACACACACACAAACACACGCACGCACGGACACACACACACGCACACACACACACACGCGTGCACACAAGCACATTCACACCCACACACACACACACACACACACGCGCGCGCGTGCGTACATACTCTCTCTCACACACACTTGCCCGCGCACACGCACACACACATGCACGCACACACGCGCGTTCACGCACACACACGCACACGCAGGCAGGTACGCACATACGCACGCACGCACACAAGCACGCACGCACGCAGTCACACACAGACACACACACGCACACAAGCACACGCGCATGCACAGAAACACACAAACACATACGCGCGCACACACACAGACACATACAGGTACACACACATGTGCGCACACACGCATAAACACGCACACGCGCACAAGCATACACACACATACACACACCCATACACACGCGCACTTGTGCTCACACACACAAACACATACACACGCACACCCGCAAACAGACACACGCGCATGCACGCACACGCACACACACACACACCCCACACACACACACACGTGTACACATACTCTCTCTCTCTCACTCACATACACGTGCACGCACACATAAACACACACACACACACACGCGTGCATACATGCATACACACATACACACACACACACACGCACGCACACACACACATGCACACACACACACACACACTCTCTCTCTCACACAGACACACACACACGCGTGCTAATGCACACACGCACAAACAGACACAGACACACACACACGGACACACACAAACACACACGCACACACAAACACGCGTGCATTCAAACACAAACACGCGCGCGTGTATACACACACGTGGGCACACACACACACAAACAGACGCGTGCGTGCATACACACACGTGCGCGCACACACACACAAACAGACGCGCGTGTACACGGTTGTGTGCGCCCCCCACACACTCACACACACGTGCGCACACACAGACGCATACACACGCACACACAAACGCGCGTGCACACACACACAAACACGTGCTCACACACTCTCTCTCTCTCTCTCACACACACACACACACTCATACAAGGGCACACTCGTGCGTGCACACACACACGCACACGTGCGCGCACACACCCACACACACACATGCAAACACACACGCGCGTGCACATATACAAACACGCACGCACACACATACACCCGTGCACAGACACTCTCTCTCTCTCTCTCTCTCTCTCTCTCGCACACACACACTCACACACGTGCGCACTTACACATACACACATGCGAGCGCGCACACACACACACACAAGCGCGCGCACACACACACACGTGCACATATACACACACAAACACACGAGCGTGCGGTCGCGCGCACACACACACACACACACACACACACACACGTGCTCACATACACACGCGTGCGCGCACGCATATACATAAGTGCGAACACACACGCACACACACAAACACACAGAAACACACGCACACACACACATACGTACACACAAGCGCGCGTGCACACACGCAAGCACACACACACACACACAAACACGCACACACACAAATACGCACGCGCACGCACACAGACGCTCGGTCTTACACACACATACACACACACACACACAAACACGTACACACACATACGCATGTGCGCACACACTCTCTCTGTCCCTCACACACACACACATGTGCACACACACAAACGCACACACACGCGCGCGTGCACATAACACACACACACACACATGCACACACGCACGCACATACGCACGCACATACATACACCTATGCGCACACTCTCTCTCTCTCACACACACATACACACACACGTGCGCACACACACACAGACACGCTCGCACGTCTGCATACACACACACACACACACGTGCGCACACACATGCACACACACATACACACAAGCGCGCGCATGCACACACACACACACATGCACGCACGTCCGTCCACCCGCACTCACGAACGCGCACACACACACGCACGCACGCACGCACACACGCAAGCAGACATTAACACACACGCACAGACAGACGCATACACACGTGCATGCTTACACAGACATACACACCCACACACACAGACACACACGTTCGCACACTCTCATTCACACACACACACACACGTGCGCGCATACACCCACACACACGCACACACGAGCGCGCACACACACACACACGTACACACAGACACGCACACGCACACACAAACACATATTAACACACACACACCCACACACCCACACGCATGTGCACACTCTCTCACACGCACATGTGCGCATACATACACACACACACACACGTGAACACACAGACACACACAGAAACACACACGCGCGCGCATGCCCACATGCACGCACGCACGCGCACCAACACCCATACATGCACGCACGCCCGCACACCCGTACTCACACATGCACACACGCCCGCCCACCCGCACACACACATTAACACACCAAAACACGCATACACAAACACACGCACGCGCGTGCTAACGCACAAATACGCTCCCACACAAACACACACACGCGTTTGCACACTCTCTTTTACACACACACACACACACACACACGCATGTGCACACTCACACACACACACGTGCGTACACATACATACACACACGTGCACACACACACACACACACACACACACACACACACACACGTGCGCGCGCGTGCACACCCACATACACAGACACACCCACACACACACACCCACGCACGCACGCATTCACACACGCACGCACAGATGCGCATGGGCACACACACACACGTGCTCACACACTCATACACACGCAGGCATGCACGCACGCATGCACAGACACACACACGCATGCACGCACGCACACACACACACACACACACGAGCGTGCACACACTAACACACACATGCGCGCGCGCACACACGCACATGCAAACACTATCTATATCTCTCTCACACACATGTGCGCACACATACCAACACGTGCGCGCGGGAACACACACACACACACGTGCGCATACACACACACACAAAAACACAAACGAGTACACGCGCGCGTGTGTCCCCACACACTCACACACGCGTGCGCACACACACTTACACACACGCACGAACGCACACACACATAGAAACACACACACGCGTACACACAGACACACGCACACACAAATGCGCGTGAACACACACACACACAGAGGCAAACATACACGCGCGCACACACACGCACACACACACACACACACACACACTCTCTCTCACACACACACGTGCCCACACACACATGCACACACACACACATACACCCGTGCACACACACACACACACACTCTCTCTCTCTCTCTCTCACACACACACACACATACAAACACACACGTGCGCGCGCACACACACATACACACAAACACAAGCGCGCGCACGTACACGCGCACACACACATACACATGCGTGCTCGCATAAACACACAAACACACGCCCGCACCCACGCGCACACACCCACACACACGTGCACACACACACACACACATAAACACACACACGCCCACACACACACACACGCGTGAACACAAACACACTCACACCCATACACACACGCGCGCATGCGTACAATCTCTCTCTCTCTCTCTCTCACACACAAGCACACACACGCACGTACCCACACACAGACACACACGCACGTGCGCACGCACACGCATACACACACACACACGTACGCACACACACATCGACGCGCGCGCGTGCGCACACACACACACACACACGTGTACACGCACACACACACGCATGCTGATACACACACACACACACATACGTGCATACACTCGCGTGCACACTCGCTCTCTCACACACACCATACACAAACACGTGCGTGTGCGCACACGCACAGACACACACATGCGCGGCGCCCACACACACACACACAAACACACACACGCGCGTGTGCATGCACACACACAAACAAACACACGCGCGCGCGCGTCCACACACAAACACACACATACACACGAACACGCACACACACACCCACGGAAACACACGCACACACACACACACTCGCGCGCGCATGCATGCACACACTTTTGCACCCACGCATGTATACACACACACACTCGCGCGCGCATGCATGCACACACTTTTGCACCCACGCATGTATACACACACACACATACGCACACACACACATACACACACAAACGCGCGTGCACACCCGCACACGCACACGCACGCACTCACACACACACACACATACACCCGTGCGCACACACACACTCTCTCTCTCTCATACACACACGTGTGCACACCTATACACAGACAAGCGCGCCCGTGTGCGCGCACGCACACACACGCACACACGTGCGCACTCGCACAAACACACACAAAAATACACACACGCGTGCATGTGCACAAGGACACACACGCACACGCCCGCACACCCGCAAGCACGCACCCACTCACACACGCATAAACTCACACACATTCACACACACACACACGTGCACACGCACATACACAGACACGCCCACACACATACACGCGTGCGCGTGCGCTCACACGTGCGTGCCCATATACACACAAGCGTGTGCACACACACGCAAACACACACACGCACGCATGCACGCACTCACATACGCACACAGACTCACGCGCGCATGCTCAAACGCACGTGCGTACACACACCCACAAACACACGTGTGCGCGCGCACACACACACACACACGTGCAAACACTCTCTCTCTCTCTCTCTCTCACTGAAACACGTGCACACAAACACACATGCAAGCACGCACATACACTCGTGCGCACACACACTCTCTCTCTCTCACACACACACACACGCGCGCGCGTGCATATTCTCATATAAAGACACACCCACACACACACACGCATGCACGCATGTACACACACACACATGGGCACACACACACGTGCTCACACACACAAACACACACACACACACACACACGCATAGACGCACACACGCATGCACGCACACACACACACACACACGCACACACTTACACACATACGTGCACGCACACACACACACGTGACACACACACACACACACTCACGTGCAAACACTCTCTATCTCTCTCTCACACACACATTTGCGCGCACACACAAACACCAACACGTGGGCGCGCACGCACACACACACCTGCGCATACACACACACACACGTGCGTCCCCACACACTCACACACGCATGCGCACACACACTTACACACACGCATGCACACATAGAAACACACACACACACGGACACACAGACACACGCAAACACAAATGCGCGTGAACACGCACACACAGGCACACATACATGCGCACACACACACGCGCACGCATGCGCGCGCACACGCACACACACTCTCTCTCATACACGTGCCCCCACACACATGCAAACAGACACGCGCGTGCAGATACACACACACGTGCCCACACACACATGCAAACAGACACGCGTGTGCACATACACACACACACGCACACACATACACCCGTGTGCACACACTCTCTCTCTCTCTCTCTCTCTCTCACACACACACACACACACACATACAAACAACACACACGTGCGCGCGCGCACACACACACACAAACACAAGCGCGTGCACGTGCACACGCACACGCACACACACATACACACGCGTGCTCGCATAAACACACAGACACACGCCCGCACGCACACAGGCACTCACGCACCCACACGTGCATACACGCACGTGCACACACATACATACACACACACACACAAACATACGCACGCACGCACGCACGCACACACACACGCGCGCGTGAACGCGAACACACTCACACGCACACATACGCGCAAATGCTTACACACACACACTCTCATACACAGACACACACGCACACGCACACACGCACGTACGCACACAGACACGCACACACACACGCACGTGCGCATGCACACACAGACACACACACGCACGTATGCACGCACACACGCATACACACACGCACGTGTGCACGAACACACAGACACACACACGCGTGCAGATACACACACACACACACGTACATACACTCGCGTGCATACACTCTCTCTCTCACACACACCATACACAAACACGTGCGTGTGCGCACACGCACAGACACACAAATGCGCGGCGCCCACACACACACAAACAAACACACACGCGCGTGCGCGTGTACAGACACACACACACACCCGCGCGTCTACGCACATACACACACACACACACACGTGCGTGCATACCCACACGGAAACACACACACACACACACGTTTGCACCCACACATGTATACACACACACACGCACACACACACACACACACACATACGCACAAACAAACGCGCGTGCACACATGCACACACACACACACACATACACCCGTGCACACACACTCTCTCTCTCATACATACATGTGTGCACACACATACATAGACAAGCGTGCCCGCGTGCGCGCAAGCACACACGCGTGCGCACTCACACAAACACACAAAAATACACACATGCGTGCGTGTGCCCACGCACACACACACGCACGCCCGCTCACCCGCCAGCACACACTTACTCACACACGCATAAACACACACACATTCACACACACACACACACACACACACACGTGCACACGCACATGCACAGACACACCCACACACATACACGCGCGCACATGCGTTCTCACACACACTTGCGCACACACACACTCAAACACGTGCGCGCCCACATACACACAAGCGTGTGCACACACACACAAACACACACACACACGCACGCACGCAGACACATACGCACATAGACTCACGCGCACGTGCATACACCCACAAACACACGTGCGCGCACACACACACACACACGTGCAAACACACTCTCTCTTTCTCACACACTCAAACACGTGCACACACACACGCACGCCCACACACACAGACACACATGCACGCACATACACCCGTGCACACACTCTCTCTCTCACACACACACACACACACACGTGCGCATACACACACACTGACACGCGCGCATGCGCGTACTCGCTCACACACTCACACACACATGCACACACACACACACACACAAACGCGCAAAAGCGCCCGCGTGCGCACATACACACACGCACATGCACATACCCCCGCACACCTGCACTCACGAACGTACACACACACACATGCACACGCACGCACGCACTCACGCACACATTAACACACAAAAACACGCACACACCCGCACACACACACGCGCGTGCATACACACACATACGCACCCATACACCCACTCACGCGTTTACACACTCTCTTTCATACAAACACACACACACACACACACACACACACACGTGCGCACATACACCCACACACACACACACGAGCATGCGCACACGCACACACAGATACACACACGCACACACAAACACACATACACATACACACACACGCACACACACACACACGCATGCACAAACTCTCTCTCACACACACACACACACGTGCACACACATACATATAAACACACACACATGCGCGCACACACACACACACACAAAACAACACACACACGCGCGCGTGCAAACAAATACACGCACGCACGCACGCATACACGCATGCACGCACACACTCGCATGCACACACACACACACGTGCGCGTGCACGCACACACGTGCTCACACACACAAACACACACACACACACATGCACGCGCACACACACACACACACACAAACACACACGCATGCACGCATGTGCTCACACAGACACACACGTGCTCACACACACAAACACACGCATGCAGGCGCACACACACACGTACAGACACACGCACGCATGCACACACGCGCCCACACACATGCGCGCGTGCACACACCCACACACACACACGTGCGGGCACACACACACACACACACGTGACGCACACACACGTGCAAACACTCTCTCTCTCTCTCTCTCTCACACACACACACACACACACACACGTGCGCACGCACGCACACATAGAAACACGTGCGTATACACACACGCGTGCGCACACAGACACTCACACACGCGTGCACACACACACACACTTACACACACGCACGCAAGCACGCACTCACAGAAACACACACACGCATACACACACACACACATACACAAATGCGCGTGAACAGGCACACACACACACGCACACATTACATACTCTCTCTCTCTCGCACACACGCACACACACGTGCATACACACATACACCTGTGCACACACACACACATACACAAACACAAGCACGCGCACGTGCGCACACATACACACACGTGCACGCACAAACACACACACACACACACGGACGCACGCCCACATGCACGCAAGCACTTACGTATCCACGCGCACACACACACAGACACGTGCATACGCAAACATACATACACACTTAAACACACGCACGTACGCACGCACACTCACCCACGCACAGACACACGCGCGTGCACACCAACACACTCACACCCACACACACACGTGCGTGCGTACACACACACACTCTCTCTCTCTCTCTCTCACACACACACACTTGCCCGCGCACACGCACGCACACACACGCCCGCACACACACACACACGCACACGCACACACACACGCATACACACACACACATACACGCGCGTGCAGACTTACAGACACACACAAACATACGCGCGCGCATCCACTTGTGTGCGCGCACTCTCTCTCACATACACCATACACAAACACGCACGCACACACACACACACACGCACACACACACATACACGCGCGTGCAGACACACACAAACACAAACATACGCGCGCATACACTTGCGTGCGCGCACACACACACAAACACAAGCGCGTGCACGTGCACACACATACACACACACCTACACATGCGTGCTCGCATAAACACACAAACACACGCCCGCACGCACACAAGCACCCACGCACCCACGCGCACACACACGCACGTGCACACACATACATACACACACATATACACAAACATACGCACGCACGCACGCACGCACGCACACACACACACACACACACACACACACACACAGGCACACACACACACACACACGCGTGAACGCAAACACACTCACACCCACACATACGCGCAAATGCTTACACACGCACACTCTCTCTCCCTCACACACACAGACACACGCACGTACGCACACAGACACACACACACGCACGTGCGCATGCACACACAAACACACACACGCACGTACGCACACACACACACACGCACGTGCGCACAAACATACTGACACACACACGCGTGCAGATACACACACACACACGTACATACACTCGCGAGCACACACACTCTCTCTCACACACACCATACACAAACACGTGCGTGTGCGCACACGCACAGACACACAAATGCGTGGCGCCCACACACACACACAAACAAACACACAAGCGCGTGTGCGCGTGCACACACACACACACCCGCGCGTCTACGCACGTACACACACACGTGCGCCGATACACACACGGAAACACACGCACGCACACACACACGTTTGCACCCACGCATGTATACACACACACACGCACACACACACACACACATCCACACAAACAAACGCGCGTGCACACACGCACACGCACACGCAAACACTTACACCCGTGCGCACACACTCTCTCTCTCTCATACACACATGTGTGCACACATATACATAGACAAGCGTGCCCACGTGCACGCAGACACACACACACACGGGTGCGCGCACGCACACACACGCGCGTGCGCACTCGCACAAACACACAAAAATACACACATGCGTGCGTGTGCACACGCACCCACACACGCACGCCCGCACACCCGCAAACACGCACTCACTCACACACGCATAAGCACACACACATTCACACACACACACACACACACACGTGCACACGCACATACACAGACACACCCACACACACGTGCACACGCACATACATAGACACACCCACACACATACACCCGCGCGCGTGCGCTCTCACACATATACACACACACACTTGTGCACGCACACACTCAAACACGTGCGAGCCCACATACACACAAGCGTGTGCACACACACACAAACACACACACACACACGCACGCACACACATACATACGCACACAGACTCACACGCGCGTGCACACACCCACAAACACACGTGCACGCACATACACACACACACACACGTGCAAACACACTCTCTCTCTCTCACACACTCAAACACGTGCACACACACACACGCACGCGCACACACACAGACACACATGCACGCACACACATACACCCGTGCGCACACTCTCTCTCTCTCTCTCTCTGTCACACACACACACACGTGCGCATACACACACACTGACACGCGCGCATGCGCGTTCTCGCGCCCACACTCACACGCACATGCACACACACACACACAAGCGCGCGCGTGCGCAGACACACACACGCACATGCACGCACGCCCGCACACCCGCACTCACGAACGTACACACACACACACACACGCACACGCACGCACGCACGCACACACACATTAACACAAAAACACGCACACACACCCACACACCCACACCCACACACACGCGCGCGCGCGTGCATACACACACATACGCACCGATACACACACGCGCGCGTTAACACACTCTCTTTCACACAAACACACACACACACACACGTGCGCACATACACACACACACACACACGTGCGCGTGCACATACACACAAGCGTGTGCACACACACACAAACACACACACACAGACACACACACACACACACACGCATGCACGCGCACACACACACACGCACACAAACACACACGCATGCACGCATGTGCTCTCTCTCACACACACACACGTGCTCACACACACACAAACACACTCATGCAGGCGCACACACACACACACGCACAGACACACGCACGCATGCACATACGCGCCCACATACACACGCGTGTGCACACACCCACACACACACACGTGCGGGCACACACGCACACACACGTGCAAGCACTCTCTCTCTCACACACACACACACACGTGCGCACGCACGCATACATAGAAACACGTGCAGACACACACACGCGTGCACACACACACACTCACACACGCGTGCGCATACACACACTTACACACACGCACGCAAGCACGCACTCACAGAAACACACACACACACACATACACTAATGCGCGTGAACAGGCACACACACACACGCACACATTACATACTCTCTCTCTCTCGCACACACGCACACACACGTGCACACACACATACACCTGTGCGCACACACACACATACACAAACACAAGCACGCGCACGTGCACACGCATACACACATACACACGCGTGCACGCAAAAACACACACACACACACGGACGCACGCCCGCATGAATGCAAGCACTTACGTATCCACGCGCACACACACACACAGACAAGTGCACACGCAAACATACAGACACACACAAACACACGCACGCACACTCACCCAGACACACGCGCGTACACACTCTCTCTCTCTCAAACACACACACACACACTTGCCCGCGCACACACACGCACCCACACGCCCGCACACACACGCACGCACGCACACACACACGCGCACACACAAACATACACGCGCGTGCAGACAGACACACACACAAACATATACGCGCGCATACACTTGCGTGCACGCACTCTCTCTCACATACACCATACACAAACACGCATGCATGCACACACACACACACACGCACACACACACATACACGCGCGTGCAGGCACACACACACACACACACACACAAACATACGCGCGCATACACTTGCGTGCACGCACTCTCTCTCACATACACCATACACAAACACGTGCGTGCGCGCCCACTCATACACACAAACACACACACGCTTGTGCGCCCACACACACAAACACACACGCACGCACACACGTACACACATGTGCGCGCATACACACACGTGCTCACACACGCACACACATACACGGAAACACACACACGCACATACACACACGCACACGGATACACACACACACACGGAAACCCACGTGCTTACACACGCACACACATACACGGAAACACACGCACGCACGCGTGTGCGGACACACACACACAAACACGCGCGTGCATGCACACACACACACACACACACGTTTGCACCCACGCACGTATATACACACACAAACACGCGTGCACACACACACACACACCCACACATACTCACACACACACACGCACACGCATGCACACACATACACCTGTGCACACACTCTCTCGCACACACATATAAAGACAAGCGCGACAGCGTGCGCGCACGCACTCACACACACACACGTGTGCACTCGCACAAACAAACACAAATATACACACGCGCGCACGTGCTCACTAACACACACACGCCCGCACACCCGCAAGTACGTATTCCCGCACGTATAAACACACACACACACACACACACATGTGCGCACACACACACACGCGCGCGCGTGCGCGTGTGCGTGCCCACAAACGCACAGACACACACACACACGCACACAAGCACACATGCAAGCGCGCACACACACACGCATGCACACAAAAACACAGACGCACGCACACACACACACAGACACACACACACATGTGTGCACACACAAACATAAACACGCGCGCACACAAGCACACACACACACACCCCCATACACACGCGCGCTTGTGCTCACACACACAAACACATACACACGCACGCACGCACGCACACACACACAGTCACACGCACACACGCACACACATACGGGCGTTCACACACACACA
>CAWUDS030000847.1:430000-432500 GCA_963859935.3 Lathyrus sativus | reverse complement strand
CACACACACACACACACACACACACACACACACGTGCGCGTGCACGCACATATACAGACACACTCACACACACGCGTGCGCATGCGCTCACTCACAAAACACACGCACGCGCGCATGCACTTACGCACACACACACACATGCACGCACACACGCGCATGCACAGATACTCACACACACGTGCACGCGCACACATTCCAACACGTGCGCGCATACATACACACAAGCGTGCACACACACACACACACACATACACACACACACACACACACACGCGCGCGCGCATGCATGCACTCACAGACACACACACACGCATGCACGCACACTTACAAACGCGCGTGCACACACCCACACACACACGTACGCACGCACAAAAACACACACACGCGTGCGCGTGACACGCTCACACACACACACACGTGCAAACACTCTCTCTCTATCATACATACACACACACATGCTCGTGCACACACACACATACACACACACACACACGTGCAGACACACACACACAAAAACACTAGCGAGTACACGCGCACGTGCGTCCCTACACAATCACACACGCGTGCGCATACACACTTACACACACCCACGCACATACAGAAACACACACACGCGCGCACACACACACACACACACACAAATACGCGTGAGCATACACACACACACACTCTCTCTCTCTCTCTCTCAGACACACACATACACATAAGCGCGTGCTCGTGCGCACACACACACAAGCGCACATACACAAGCACACGTGCGCATACACACACAAAGACACGTGCGCGCGCACATGCACTCACGCATGCACGCACCCAAACGCACACACAGACACACAAGCACACGCGCGCACAGTGACACACACACGCGAACGTGCGTGTACATACACACACACGCACATACACACACGCACAGACACACACACACACGTGGGCACACACACGCGCGCGTGCACATACTCGCACACACACAGACACACTCATACACATGCACACACACATATACACCCGTGCACTCACACTCTCTCTCTTTCACACACACACACACACAACACGTGCACACACACACACACACACACACCCGCATGCACGAACGCATCCAAGCACTCACGCACGAACGCAAGTAAGCACTCACGCACCCACGCGCGTACACACACATACATACACACACACACATACATAGGAACGCGCGCGCGCGGCTGGACACACGCGCACACACACGTGCTTGGACACAAACACAAACACACTCACAAACACACACACGTGTGCACATAATCTCTCTCTCTCTCTCACAACACACACACGTGCGCGCATGCACGCACACACGCACACACACACAAGCACACACGCATGGACACACACAAACTCACGCATGCACACACACATACACACGCACGTGCGCACACACAGACACACACACACGCACACACACGCACACACACATACACTCACGTGCACATACACACACACACGCACGAGCACATACACACGCGTGCACATACACAAACACACACGCACACTCATAAACACACACGCACACACACGCACGCACACACACACACGTACACACAAAACACACAAAAACACACACACACACACACGTACACACAAAACACACAAAAACACACACACACACGCACACACACATACGCACATACAAACGCGCGTGCACACACCCAAGTACACACACACACACACAAACACACACACACACACACACCTACAAGCGCATGCACACATACGCGCGTGTGCACACTCTCTCTCTCTCTTACACACACACACATACAAACACGTGCGCGCACACATACGCACGTGCGCACTTCTCTCTCTCTCTCTCTCTCTCTCTCTCTCTCTCTCTCTCTCTATCTCTCTCTCTCTATCTCACACACACACACACACACAAACACACGCGCATGCGTACACACGCACACACACAAACGCACACACACAAACACACAAACACACACGCGCGCGCACGCACATTCACCCGTACCCACACTCTCTCTCTATCTCACGCACTCACGCACACACGCGCACACACAAACGCACACACACACACGCATACACACACATACACACACGCGTGTGCAATCATACACACACACATACTCTCTCTCTCACACACACACACACAAGCGCACGCTCACACACACATACAAACACACACACACACACACACACCTGCACAAACATACACACGCGTGCACATACACACACACACACACACTCATACGCACACACACACATACACACGCACACGCGGCTGGACACACACGCACACACACGCGCGTGGACACAAACACAAACACACTCACAAACACACACACATACGCATTCTCTCTCTTACACACACAGAAACACACGCGCGCCCGTGCGTGCGCATGCACGGACACGTACGCACTCACGCACAAACACACACACACGCACACACACACACACATGTACACACATACACACGCGTGCACACACGCACACACGCACACACTCACGCGCACATACACAC
>CAWUDS030000847.1:405000-417500 GCA_963859935.3 Lathyrus sativus | reverse complement strand
GATTTCGCGTTATCAAACTCCCCTAAACTTGAATCTTTGCTTGTCCTCAAGTAAAGGTAGAAATTTTTTTGAAGTTTGGCAAGCACGCGACACGCTCTTCCTTTGATAGGATTTCTCGGACGCCAAGTTAGGAAAAACCGGGGGTCCAATGGAAACAAAGTGTATACGGCAACGACACTGGATTGTAAGTCTTCGAAGGCCTCTCTTTTATGCAAGCCAGTCCCAATCATGTTACTGCAGCTCGGCTTCAAGTTTCTCGCAACAAATTTTACCCGGCTTCGCTCTGGCGCAGTCACATTAAGTCTGTTGTCCATACACGTTCATGGCAAGAAAACCTGTTGGTGACTATGATCTCTTTGCTAGTTTGATTTTTTTCTTTGCACATATGCTCATTCTGCTATAAATCTGCAAGAGTTTCGTACCGTTGGGCTAAATGCTCGGGCAAGGAGCACCTAACTTAGAAGGGACATATCTCTATATTTAGGCTATATGGCTTTTATTTTCTTTCAAGATTATTGAATTCATACTAGAGATCACACACTTATTTGCATCGGTTTCTTGCTTAGAAGTGTTTAGGATGGTGCTGACTGCTCGTATAAACTACTGGGGGCTCCGTTTGAGTCGAAACTTGAGGCTTTGGTACGAGTAAGTAGTGAGACTGACTCGCATAAACCAGAGGTCTAAGGTATCAAGGCGTAGAGGCTTTGTTAGAATTTTCTTCTCGGAAATTCCAAACTTGGTAAGGTTTAGGCGTGTCACGTGATGCTTTGGAGAGGATAAAAGTTTCTTTGTATATGTCAGATAAAGCGCGGGGAGTTCACGTAACAGAGGGATATATATATATATATATATATATATATATATATATATATATATATATATATATATATATATATATATATATATATATATATATATATATATATATATATATATATATATATATATATATATATATATATATATATATATATATATATATATATATATATATATATATATATATATATATATATATATATATATATATAAGAGCTTATTTGTCGAAATTAAACTTGCTTTAAATTGAAAATTTGAAAGAAAAAGTACGATTGGAAATGGGAAATGACAGGGAAAAGGGAAATAACGGTCCGCTCCCACACTATCTCAATCAGTGTCCTCACTGATTTGAAAGAATGCGGAAGGGAAAAATACAAAGGAAAGAAAAACAAAAAGACAAAAAATGAAAAATACTACTAGTCCCTTCCTCGTCCTCGATCTCTACCTCTACCTCTGGCTGTGCCATCGCGTGCCGCGAGGTTCAAAGCTCCGGTGTGGAAGATGTAATCGCGGAGGCCGTCGAATCGCACAGTGAGGTTGGCCATGTCGTCGGCTAGGCCGGAGTGGACGTCCTGGATCTGATGCATAGTTTGCCTCATGTGACCGGTTTGTTCTCTCTGCCACGCTTCGAATTCTTCAGCCCGTCGGTTATGCTGTTCCATCATAAGCATCATCTGATTCTGTTGTTCGATGCAGCGGAGGAGGGCCTCGGATGTGTCATCAGTGGCAGGACGGCGGCGGCGGCGCGTGGAAGGGCCTTCGGCAGCATTTGCTTGTGATGGCTCAGGCTGGTCGGCTCTGTCTAACTCCTTTTGAACTTCATCCCTGGGCTCTTGGGCATTATCTTGAGTTGGGGCAGCAGGGGCAGTGGTATCGAAAAGCCAGTTGGCTCTGTCCTGCGGATGCATTCGGGTGCGTGAAGGCATGATGATGCTCTGGATAGTGTGGCCTCGCACTACCAGATGATATTTCCCATCTGCGCGGGATCTGATTAGGTGGGAGGCGCGGCAGTGGTCAGTGTCTAGGAAGACAGGGGGCATCTGGCGAAGTGTCTGGAGGCGGTCGCCAAGGCCGAGGCCTAAGGCAATGGATGTGATGATGCCACCAAAATAGAAAGGTTTTGAGCCGCGGTTGCAATTGGCTTGAATGTGAGCCAAGAGGAACGGGGCGGCGTTAACAGGCTCCGAAGCGAACACGCAACGGAGGAAAAACAGCTCCTTCGAGTTGACCTTGTGGTTACTGTCACGAGCGAATATGGTGTTGCTCAACACGCGATGAAAGTAGCGGATTGTTGGGTTGTGGATGTGAGTAGCGTTTAGAGTGTCCCAACTTTCTGGAGTGGTGCCGGTCAGTTGGTTCTATATAGGGAAAGCTTCTTGGTAGAACTGATCGGATATGTGGCGATGAGCATCGTCGCTGTGAGGGAACTGTAGAATGATGGTGATGCGGTCCTGGGGGACTTGATATTCGGTGCCGAACAAGCGGAAGCAGGTGGCGCCGGTAAGCTGATTGGTATCGCCCGGTGATGTTACGTACGCGAAGGAACTGAGAAACTCCAGTGTGAGTTTCTCGTAGGTGGGTTGGGGATTGGTGCAGAGATGCCAGATGCCGGCTCTCTGTAACATCCAAGTTATGCCATCCAGGATTCCTAGTTCTGTCAGAGAATCCAGGTGAGCATACCGGGTCGGCTGAAGCGACCGCTGATGGAAAGCTATGAAGTTGGTCTGCTTCTTTCGCCAGCCTCGCCTTCTCAGAAAGTGATAGTGCTCAAGTCGGGGTTTGCACGATTTTGTCTGGCCATTTTCGTGAGAGAAGTGCAGAGGTTGAGAATAGGAAGTTTCTGAGAATTGTGAGGTATGGGAATGCAGAGGTTAATATATAATAGTGAATTGGAAGTTGAAATGGTGGAGGTTTAATGGGGGATTCAGAGGGTTTTTAGTGGAGTTTAAATGTGGGAAAGTTGGGAATTTGGATAGTGAAGGTGGAGAGGTGCGTAACCTCTGTTTTGACAGAATTGGGGTTTTATTCGTGTGACGACCGTCAGGGGTGTGTGACGGTCGTAATACGCGTGACGACCGTCAGGGGAGTGTGACGATCGTCAC
Source organism: Lathyrus sativus (assembly GCA_963859935.3). NCBI lineage: Eukaryota > Viridiplantae > Streptophyta > Magnoliopsida > Fabales > Fabaceae > Lathyrus > Lathyrus sativus. The sequence continues at coordinate 414,579 of CAWUDS030000847.1, read as the reverse complement.
ATCAGCAAATTCTGTAGAAATGCAGAAATTCGCTTGTGGGGCGTTTTAACAGTGAAAAATATGATTTTTGAATTCTTTTGCAGTATGATAGACTGATTGTAAAATAGGAAATAACGTGAAACATAATTAAGGGAGATACCGAAATGAAATTAAAATGACATTGAATCAAAAATGAGTTTAAAGTAATACAATATCCAAAAAGAAACAATTGCAAAATTAAATAATGTGAAACAATGTGAAATGCAGTAAACTAAAATTAAAGAGAAAACTAAAATATCACTCCTTTGGTTTCTTCAAGTTGTTGATCTGCTGAATAACATCGTCAAATTGGTCGCTAACTACGTCCATGTATGTAACGAAATCCATGTGAAGTTGCGTTAATTCCTCTTTTATAGTTGTTACTTCCAGCTTGAGGTCGTCCATAGTTCTCAGAACAGTGTCCAACTTGCCTGTGTCTTGTTCAGGAGTGGGGTCAGGAAAGTTATGGTAGTTAGGAGGGGTCTCAGGATCTATCTCCACTTCGGACTCATAATCTTAATAGTACAGATAGTCATGTGCTTCTGATATTTGATCACTGTCATACATGTAAGCCTGGGGTGTGGAGTGAGGTGATTGGGGTCCCATAGGCTCGTCCAATTCATAAAGCCAATTGTTCTTATTGTGGATACTTGTTAGCTCGTGGTTGGGCAATGTGAAAAGGTGGATAGGTTGATCATCTATGAGGTATTCATAGGCTCCTGGTCCTAAGGTACCTAAGATACGTCTGTTAAAGCAGAACTGGATGTCCATTGATCTGAGGTTTCCGAAACGAATAGCTTTGTTCAGGTAATACCGCAGGCCAATTTCGTGGGCGATCATGGTGATTAAGCCTCTTATTAAAATGGGTGAGTGAGGTTCCTGATTAAGGCGTGTAAATGCCCTCATCATAAAAGGGACAGCATTTACAGGGCGGCCTTGTGAAGCATAGAGAAGGATGAACAACTCTTCCTTTAAGACTGTTGTAATGTTTTCCTCCTTCCCAAAGAGGGTATGGGCTAAAATCCTATGGAAATAGCGAAGGGCTGGATTGTGTATTTCGTTGTTGTGCATGTCATTCGGTTCAGGGTGATAGTTATCGATGATGGTACCCCTGAATTGTTCTAACTCGAGATCAATATCCTCCTCAGTGGTGGTAAACACAAAAGGTCCGCTAGGGAAGCCTAGGATGTTAGCTAACGATGTACGATTGTGTGTTTGGTCCATTCCAAACATTCTAAAGGTTATCAGCTCTTTAGTGGATCCATAGCCATGTTCGGGTAAGTAACTTAAGGAGCTAAGGAATTCGAACGTCAGTTCGCGGTAGGTAGCAAATCGGGTCTTTAGAGCAGTTTGCTTCCAGCCTAATTGGTTAAATAAATACTGAATGCTATCCTGGATTCCTAGCTTGTCCATGGTGGGTCTATCGTAGTACAGAGTCGAAGCAAAGCTTCTCTGAGTCAGTGCCTCAAATCTGACCTTATGAGTTAGTCCTCTAAATACAACAGTTGTAACGTCGATGTCAGCCATACTCGTTAGTCGGATAAAAACGGGAGAAAAGTAGAACGACTTTAAAATTTTGGAAAAGTTAAAATCACATTCACTTAGATCATATTTTTAAGAAGCCAAGGGTGATAAAAGAAAGAAAAATAAAATAAATAGTAGAAAAATAAGAAAATAAAATTTTATAGAAATTATAAGTTAAAAGGAAAACATAGTTTTAATAAATTTAGAAGGGAAAATGGGAAAGATTGGGTTGCCTCCCGATCAACGCTGTCTTTAACGTCAGAAGCCTGACGATAGCTTGGCTATAAGCTATTCGGGAAGCTCGAGCAATTTCATATTGCTCACGTGGTCGCTGTGTTCATTTTGATTATAATGCTTCAAACACTGTCCGTTTACTATAAACGGTGCGTTGGTCTGGTTTCTGATTTCAACAGCTCCACTCTTAAGGACTTTGGTGACCTAAAAGGGTCCAGACCATCTAGATTTTAATTTTCCAGGGAAAAGTTTTAATCTGGAGTTGAATAGGAGCACAATGTCTCCCACACTGAATTGTTTCCGGATTGAACGTTTATCATGCCATTTCTTGGTTTTTTCTTTGTAGATGTGTGCATTCTCGTATGCGTCTAATCTGAGCTCTTCCAATTCATGAAGGTTCAAGATTTGTTTCTCTCCTGCCGCAGTGTAGTTGAAGTTTAGCGTCTTAATAGCCCAGAAGGCTTTATGCTCTAATTCTACCGGCAGGTGACATGATTTTCCGTAAACTAGTTTAAATGGTATGGTACCTATTGGTGTCTTAAAGGTGGTCCTATAAGCCCATAAAGCTTCGTTCAACTTTGATGACCAATCTTTCCTGGAGGTTGCGACAGTCTTTTCTAAAATTTGCTTTATTTCTCTATTCGAAACCTCAACCTGTCCACTAGTTTGTGGATGATACGGTGTAGCTACGCGGTATTTGACTCCGTATTTGGAGAGGAGTTTGTCAAAGATTTGCAATATGAAGTGCGAACCACCGTCACTAATGACGAGTCTGGGCACACCGAATCTGGGAAAGATTGTATTTTTAAAGAGTTTGACGACTACTCGCGTGTCATTTGTTGGAGCGGCAATGGCCTCTATCCATTTAGATACATAATCGACAACGACGAGTATATATTTGTTTCCAAAAGAAGACGGGAAAGGTCCCATGAAGTCTATTCCCCAAACGTCAAAGATTTCTACTCCTAAAATTCCTTTCTGAGGCATTTCATCGCGTCGTGAGATGTTGCCAATGCGTTGGCACTGGTCGCATTTTAGTACAGCGATATGGACATCCTTCCAGAGGCTGGGCCAAAATAGGCCAGATTGTAGAATTTTAGCGCACGTCTTTGAAGTACTAGCATGACCACCATAAGGTGCTGAATGGCATTGGGAAATGATGTCTTCTATTTCTTCCTCTGGGACACAGCGACGATATAAGTTGTCGACGCCTCGTTTAAAGAGTAGAGGTTCGTCCCAGTAGTAATGCTTTAAGTCGTGGAAGAATTTCTTCTTTTGTTGATAAGTTAGGTCCGGTGGAAGCACGCCTGCGGCCAAGTAATTAACGATGTCGACAAACCAAGGCAAGGTGGCTTGGGCATAGATAGCTTCCACGGCTTTTTCCAGTTCTGGTTCTTCCGAAGTTGAGTTGGACATATCGCTTTCCAATTTGGCTATCAGACGTTCGTAGGGAGAGTCGTCATTGATAGGCACTGGTTCTTGTTTAATGTCCTCTATACGGGATAAGTGATCTGCAACTACGTTCTCGGTCCCCTTCTTATCTTTAATTTCTAAGTCGAACTCTTGTAATAATAGGATCCATCTCAATAATCTTGGTTTGGCGTCCTTTTTGCTTATTAGGTACCTAATGGCAGCGTGATCTGTGTATATGATTATTTTGACTCCTACCAAGTAGGAACGAAATTTGTCAAGTGCAAACACGACTGCTAGAAGTTCCTTTTCAGTTGTGGCGTAGTTCATTTGGGCAGGGTCTAAAGTTCTACTAGCGTAGTAGATAGCGTGAAGCTTCTTGTCTTTCCTTTGTCCTAGAACTGCGCCTACAACGTAATCACTCGCATCGCACATGATTTCGAATGGTAGTCGCCAATCTGGGGGTTGCATGATTGGTGCAGTGATAAGTGCTGACTTTAGAGTTTCGAATGCTTCTAAGAATTCTTTGTCGAAGATGAACTCGGCATCTTTCATTAATAAACCTGTAAGAGGTTTTATGATTTTCGAGAAATCCTTTATGAATCTTCGGTAAAATCCAGCGTTTCCTAAGAAGCTTTGTATTTCTCGTACGGTTTTCGGAGGTTGAAGATCCTTTATGATCTCTATTTTAGCTTTGTCAACTTCGATCCCTTTTTCAGATATGACGTGTCCTAAAACGATGCCTTGTCGGACCATGAAATGACATTTCTCCCAATTAAGGACAAGGTTCACTTTAGCGCATCTTTTGAGTACCATTTCTAAATTTGACAGACAACTTTCAAAACTTTTTCCGCATATAGAGAAGTCATCCATGAACACTTCCATGATGTCGTCTATGTAATCCGCAAAGATTTCCATCATGCATCTTTGGAAGGTTGCTGGAGCATTGCACAGTCCGAACGGCATTCGGCGATAAGTAAAAGTACCATAAGGACAGGTGGATGTTGTCTTTTCCTGGTCATCGGGGTGAATAGGAATTTGAAAGAATCCCGAATAACCATCTAGATAGCAGAAGTACGAATGTTTCGCTAGTCTTTCCAACATCTGGTCTATGAAAGGTAAAGGGAAGTGATCTTTCCGAGTTGCTTTGTTCAGTTTTCTGTAGTCGATACACATCCTGTTTCCGTTCACAACTCTTTGGGTTATCGATTCACCTTTCGCATTCTTCACTACAGTAACGCCTCCTTTCTTTGGTACTACGTGTACTGGGCTGACCCGTTGGATGTCGGAGATCGAGTATATGATTCCTGCGTCTAGTAACTTTTTCACCTCGTCTTTAACCACAATGCTTAGGATCGGGTTTATCCTTCTCTGATGTTCTCTTGAAGTTTTGCAGTCTTCCTCTAGCATGAGACGGTGCATACAGATGGAAGGACTTATGCCTTTTAGATCGCTTATATTATAGCCTAACGCAGTTGGGTATTTCCTTAGGACTTCTAATAATTGCTCAGTTTCTGATTGTCCTAAATTAGTATTGACTATTACTGGTCTTTTGAATTCTGTATCTAGGAATTCGTACCTGAGGGTTTTAGGTAGCTCTTTAAGTTCTAAAGCTGGGTTTTTCGGACCTGGCATGTGATTTGGAGTGAGTGCTAAGATCTCTCTTAGACTATCATCTTTGTATGATGTACGTCAGTTGTCGTCTTCATGAATAGCAGGGATCTGGATTTTCATGATTTCAGAATATGTAATTTCTTCCTTTTCTAATTCTCGTATGCATTCGTCAATGACATCTACTATATAGCATGTGTCATCTATAGCTGGTGCCTTCAAGAACTTAGTAAGGATGAACTCTATCTTTTCTTCTCCTACTTCGAATGTTAGCCTTCCTTTCTTTACGTCTATGATAGCTCCGGCTGTCGCTAGGAACGGTCTTCCTAGGATAATTGGGATAACAGAGTCCTCTTTGACGTCCATGATTATGAAGTCGGTTGGGATATAGAATTGGCCTATGCGTACTGGAACGTTTTCCAGTACATCGACGGGATATTTGACTGATCGGTCAGCCAATTGCACGGACATTTTAGTCGGTCTTAGTTCTCCCATATTCAGCTTTTTGCATATAGATAAAGGCATGACGCTTATACTGGCTCCTAGATCGCATAGAGCTTTGTCTATAACGAACTTTCCTATGACGCAAGGTATGGAGAAACTACCTGGGTTTTTTAGTTTATGAGGCATGTTATTTTGAATGATTGCGCTACATTCGGCAGTAAGTGTCACTGTCTCGTTATCCTCTATTTTCCTTTTATTAGACAAGATTTCTTTAAGAAACTTAACGTATGACGATATTTGAGTTATCGCTTCTGTGAACGGAATAGTGATGTTTAGTTGTTTCAAAAGTTCAACAAATTTCTTAAATTGTCCTGAAGTTTTGGAGTTTATTAATCTTTGAGGATAAGGGATAGGTGGTTTATATGACGCTGGAGGCACATATGAGTTTTCATCTTTGGCTCCGGCTTTTTGCTCGTCACATTCCTTCTTTTCTGTTTCAGACTCCTTTTTTGTTGGTTTATCAGATTTCTGATGCATTACTAAATCTTCATTCCTAGGATCTGTTGGGCCTTCCAATTCTTTTCCACTTCTCAATATAACAGCATTTGTGTGGCCTTTCGGATTAGGTTTTGGCTGGCATGGAAATGTTCCAGCTGGGGTAGCTGCAGAGGCTTGTTGTTGAGCCACTTGTGATATCTGCGTTTCGAGCATCTTATTGTGGGTGGCTAAAGCGTCTACTTTTCCGATCAGCTGTTTAATTTGCTCGCTAGTGTGTATGTTTTGATTCAGGAATTCTTTATTTGTTTGAGCTTGAGTAGCTATGAATTTTTCCATCATCACTTCGAGGTTTGATTTCCTAGGGGCAGTCTGGACAGCAGCGGCTGGTTTCTGATATCCTGGCGGAGCAGCGGGTGCTTGCAAGGCATTATCGTTCTTGTAGGAAAAGTTTGGGTGGTTCCTCCATCCTGGGTTGTAAGTATTTGCGTAAGGATTTCCTTGAGCGTAGTTTACTTGGTCTGGTGGGATTCCTGCCAATAATGGGCACTCAGGCGCATTATGAGTGGCGATTCCGAATAACTCGTAGTTTGGAGTTACAGCAGCTACGGTTGCAGTTGAGGTAACGGTCAGACTGTCAATTTTCTGTGCTAGAGCATCTACTTTAGCTTTGAACTTTTCAAGACTGCTGATCTCGTACATCCCACCTTTCGCTGCGGGTTTCTCTGCTAGAGTTCGTTCACCTCCCCACTGGCAGTGGTTCTGAGACATGTTTTCGATAAGTTGATAGACTTCGTTGTATGGCTTATCCATAAGTGCACCGCCTACGGCGGCGTCTACCGTTAATATGGTGTTATACAGAAGCCCATTGTAGAAAGTATGGATCGTCACCCAGTCTTCTAGACCGTGGTGAGGACATTCTTTCATCATATCTTTGAACCTTTCCCATGCTTCGTAGAGAGATTCAGTATCTTTTTGTCGAAATCCGTTAATTTGAGCTCTGAGCATATCAGTTTTGCTTGGCGGGAAGTATCTCGCTAAGAAAACGTTCTTCAACTGTTCCCACGTCGTAACGGAGTTGGATAGTAAGGATTGTAACCATGTCCAAGCTCTATCTCTTATAGAGAAAGGAAAAAGACGAAGTCTTATTGCGTCTGGAGTTACTCCATTTGCCTTCGCTGTGTCTGTGTATTGCACAAACTTCGTTAAGTGTTCGTTCGGATCCTCAGTTGCATTTCCTGAGAATTGATTTTGTTGTACAGCTGACAGCAATGACGGTTTTAGTTCGAAATCGTTTCGATTGATAGTTGGGGCAACAATGCTACTTCGAGGTTCCAACTGAGAGGGTGTAGCGTAGTCCTTCAGCGGTTTGTTCTGAGGTCCGTCAACCATCTTTGCTTCTTCAACAGGAGGATGAGCTAGAAGATCAGGAATATTGTGTTTTCGTTGATATTCGATGATGCGCCTTCTTAAATGTAAGAAGCGCTCTAGTTCGGCGATTGTAGGTTGTAAGATGTCGCCTTGTGAGCGAGTACTTGGCATAGAATCGAAGAACGAGTAGAGGGAGAGAGAATAGTTAACCTAGTCTATACTGTGTAACAAAGGATTACACTATTGACTAAACGGATCCCCGGCAACGGCGCCAAAAACTTGATCGCGGCTTTCTATGTCTAATTCAATTAACTGCAAGTGCACAGTCTATCGTGTAGTAATAATAGATATCGATCCCATAGAGACTCGTAATCAAACTAGTATTTTCGGGTGTTACTGTGTTTAACTAGGTTGGTAATGTTTTAGGGGAATAAAAGCAAAATAAGTGCGTAAACTATAAGGGAACTAAAGCGTTAATTAAGGTATAAATGCTTGAATCGGTATGTAATATGTTAGTTTTTCAGGGATTCTACAGGTCACCGGTGTCTTTAGGTTTTCAAAAATAGTTTAAGAAGAAAATGACGGTTTAAAGACCTTTGCCTCACGATGGTTGTTGACGCTAGTCGTAACTCTAAGGCGGAACGTATGTTGTCGCTATCCCGTTCGGGGTTAAAATTACTTTTTGAAAACTATTAAGTTCTAATTTCTTTTAAAGCGTTGTCGTTGTTTTTAAAATGAATGCTTAGTTTTTACTATCTGGACTTAACCTCAGCTGTCGCTTGTTGGTTCGTACCTTTACGAATTTCCCATTGTCGTGGCAAAACTACTGTAAATAATTTCTCGCTGTCGCGATGAAGGTTTATTTAGAAAAATCGATTTAAAAACTGAAGCCATAAATAAGTTTTGAAAAGGAAGGTATACACCGGTTAATTATCGAATCACATTCGATTACTTATTACATACCGATTACTTAAGATTTAGCCAAACATAGAATATAAATTAACAACACGTAAATAATGGCAGAAAATAATAATATGCATCATAATGGGAAATAGAAATCAATTAACGATTAAAATAAGAACCTGTAAACAATGCGATTGGCTTTTGGGAAATTCTCCGATATGACGGCAGGATTTAGTCTTTATGCCAATAACTCGTACAGAATAAAGTTTGGAAAGTAAAACAACAATTGCAAGGAAAGAAAGAAAAAGGAAACAGAATAACGATAAGAAAATGGGAAACTGAAAATTGCTCTGAAAGTAAATTGGCAACACTTCGTCTCTTCAATGCGGCTCCCCTTTTCTGGTACCAGCTCCCTCCTTTTATAGATGGGATTTTCAACGGTTTATTTCTTCGGGAAGTGGGAATGATATCAGAAAATATAGGAGTTAGTGGTCCACTCCTCTTTGGCATTTTCAGTACTTCACAGCACGTGAAGAAAATCTGCATTTTAACTCCATGACGGTCGTCATGGACCTGTGACGGTCGTCACACGTATGACGGTCGTCACACCCTTGTGACGGTCGTCATATCAGCAGAACTCGTTTTTGCTGCTTTTTGGCCTGATTTTCACATGGTTTTCACCTGTAAATGCTTGTTTTCTTCATCTTGCTCCATTTGAGCATGGACTTTGAATACCTGCAAAATACTAGACAAATAGTATGGAAATATCCGAAATCGGAGTGAAAAGGTCGCTGATTAGTAGAAAAGTACGTCATTATATATATATATATATATATATATATATATATATATATATATATATATATATATATATATACGATTTCGCGTTATCAGCGCGCGCGGGCACGCATCCACACACACATACACAGACACACCCACACACGTGCGCGCATGTGCTCAAACACACCAACACACACAGGCACGCACGCACGCACACACGCACATGCACACAGACACACACACGTGCGCACGCACACACTCAAACACGTGCGTGCATACAAACACACACACGTGCTCACACACATAAACACACAGACACACGCAAGCACAGACACACACACGCATGCACGCACGCACACACACAAACACACGCGGGTGCACAAACACACGTGCGTGCATATACCCACACACACACACGTGCGCGCACACTCTCACACACACACACACGTGCAAACTCTCTCTCTCTCTCTCTCTCTCTCTTAAACACACACACATGCGCGCGTACACACACACACACACATGCACACACACACACACACACACACACACACACACCCGCGCGCGCTTGCTCAAACACACGTGCGTGCACACACGTGCACGCACACACACACCCACATGTGCAAACACTCTCTCACACACACACTCAAACACGTGCACACACACACACACGCACATACACCCGTGTGCACTCTCTCTCTCTCTCTCTCTCTCTCACACAAACACACACGCGCGCGCGCACTCACACAGACATGCGCGCGTACTCGCACGCAACTCACCCACACGTGCATA
>CAWUDS030000847.1:397500-400000 GCA_963859935.3 Lathyrus sativus | reverse complement strand
GTTGGGAAACGAAAACAGTAGATTAGCCGTTTCAACTTATTACTACAATCACTTTTTCTAATCACTTATTTTTCGTTTATTTTATCTTAATCAAAACCTCCCATATTTCGTTACTGTATTTGATTATTCCTACAAGAATCCTTGTGAGACGATATTCCGAGTCACTGTCGCTGTACTGCATTTTCCTAAAATTACTCGTTTTTGATCCGCGAGCGACCGCGAATCAAATTGGCGCCGTTGCCGGGGATTCTTGTCGTTATTAATCAATTTTAGAGTCATAGGGTTAGTTAGTATCCTCAAGTCTAGACTTTAGTTTCCCCGTGGTTTTGTCCAATTCGCGTTTTACAGTCCAAATCGTAAAAAAAATCTGTTTTTGGAAAAATTGTGTCCGATCGTAAAACTGTTTTGCCTACGAGAAGCAAAAAAATCGTCCGGTCATTACTCCATGTATTCCAAAGGAATACCTGGAATCCACCCTCAGAATCGCCAAAAAATCCTTTTTTCTATTTTTAATGAATTTTTTACTGTTTTCATAGAGTCGAAAAAATCGAACAAATTCTCATAATTGTTATTTTGCTTAATTAGTTTAATTCTGGTATTATTTTATTTTTTTGAAATTTAATTAATTGTTTTCCATCATTATGTTTGAGTCTGAGTCTGACTATCTGCATAACTTGTTTGCTTCGGATACTGAACTTGATTTTGAAATGGCTGATAATAGAACCTTAAGACAATTAGTTGCCCCTGATGTAAATTATAATAGCTTGTGTATTGAATATGATGATGTTGCTGTTCCTTTCGAATCGGAATCTGGTTTAATACACTTGTTGTCAAGGTTTAATGGACTTGCAGGTGAGGATCCGAATAAGCATGTGAATGAATTCCAAATTGTGTGCTCTACACCTTCTGAATCTTCACTAGAGGACCTTGTCAAGCAAATGGCTATAAATGATCTTTAGTTTCAGCACCAAACAGATTAAAGTCTTCAAGCTTTGCAGACACAGATTGAACAACTTGCCACTATAGTGAATGCCATGCAGCAAGCTCAAGATTCAAACCAACCATCTGCCCAAACAGTAGTGAATCCAAAAGAGTTTCCTTCTAATTTAGTTGATGATACTTATTCTGAATTGTATTTTGATTTTCCATCATTAGCAGATTTTGATGATACTTACTCTTGTGATTCATGTACCGACACTAACATTTGCTCTGTTTGTGCTGAGATTAATGTTGTCGTACAGGGTGATGTTTTTCATGCAGATGAAGTTGTTTATGAAGCTAAAACTCTTAACATCACGGCTGCCTCAACCTCACCATCCATTGAACAACCTCCCCCCTTGGAGCTTAAACCACTTCATACCAATCTGAATTATGCTTATTCAGATATGGATAAAAAACTTTCAGTTATAATTTCTTCTAACCTTGATTTTGATGAAGATAATAAACTTTTATAGGTTTTGAAGAAACATAAGAAGGGAATTGGATGGACCTCGATGGAAGTGGGAAGAAAAGCAGTGAAGCAACCCCTTAACCCATTGATCTCTGATGTTGTGGAAAAGGATATCAAATTCACGTGCCCATTCGACACTTTTATTTATCGAAGATTCTTATTTGATCCTGGAATAAAAGGTGAAGGCACTAATACAAATTTCAAGGGCGATGGATGCTATCCAAAGTTACTCCCCACTTTGGAAGAGGAGACTGCAGGAAATCTCTCTTTGGGAAAGGATGCATATGTGATCACTTATCCACCTTGACTCGTCGGGTGTGTTCTTTCCTTTCCCTCACTCTTATTTTATATTTATGTCCTTTCATTGAGGACAATGCTTGTTTTAAGTCTGGGGGAGGGAAATCTTTGCTTTATATTTTGTTTTGTTTTATTTTCAGTTATAATAATAAAAATTAAAAAAAAATGCATCTTTTTGAAAGTTCTAGGCTAAAGACTAATTTGAGATTAGTTTGCGGAGACTTGGGAAAAATTCACAAGATCGGTATCGTCTTAACACCGTAAGTCTCCTGCATGTGAAAACTGATTTGAATACTCTTTATGGTTTAGCCTTGAATTTTCATTCTCTGACAGCTCTTGAGTAGTTTATTTCAGCAGTCAGCACCATCTCATACACACTATATGCAGGGAAACCGATGAATATAAGTGAGTGGTCAAATTTAAAAGAAAAAAAAGAAAAAGAAGAAAAAAAGAAAAAGAAAAGAAAAGAAAAATTTGAATTATGCGTGTGTGAGTATGTGTGTGCTTCCCTTGTTTTGTTTTATTTTAATTTTGCTCGGAGTGCAAAAATTCAAGTCCGGGGGAATTTGATCAGTACATATTTATGCACACTCACGCACGCATAAACACACACACACATACACGTGTACACACACACACACACACACGTACACACACACACACACGCGCGCGCGCACAAGCACACACACACATACTCTCTCTCTCTCTCACACACACACACAAGCGCACGCTCACGCGCACATACAAAAACAC
>CAWUDS030000847.1:372500-392500 GCA_963859935.3 Lathyrus sativus | reverse complement strand
CACACAACCATGCACACACACACACGTGCTCACACACACAAACACACACACACACACGCACGCACGCATGCATGCACAGGCACACACACACACACGCATGCACGCACGAACACACACACACGCGCGTGCACCCACCCACACACACACGTACGCGCACGCACACACACACGTGTGACACACACACACACGTGCAAACACTCTCTCTCTTTCACATACACACACACGTGCGCACGCGCATACACACACACAAACACGTGCAGACACACACACAAAAACACGAGCGAGTACACGCGCGCGTGCGTCTTTACACACTCACCCACGCGTGCGCACACACACTTACACACACGCACGCACGCACACACAGAAACACACACGCGCGCGCACACGCTTACACACATTCACAAATGCGCGTGAACACACACGCGCACACACACACACGCGTGCATACACACTCTTTCTCTCTCTCTCTCTCTCTCACACACACACACACAAGCGCGTGCTCGTGCGCATACACACACACGCGCGCACACGCACATACACACACACACACTCGCGTGCACATACACACACACACAGATACACTCGTGCACACACACACACACACACACTCTCTCTCACACACACACATACACACATACAAGCGCGCGTACATGCACACACACATACACACGCGTGCGTGCATAAACACACACATACACACATGCCTGCCTGCAAGCACGCAAGCACTCACGCACCCCACGCGCACGCACACACACTCACACGTGCACATACACACACACAAACACACGCACGCATGCACTCACATACATACACACGCACACACACACACACACAAACACACGCACGCATGCACTCACATACATACACACGCACACACACACACACACGCATGCACACACACGCTCGCACGCACACACACACACGTGCTCACGCACACACACATACACGCGCGTGCAGATGCTAAGACACACGCACACACACGCACATACATACGCACGCGCATACACTTGTGGTGCGGTGAAAGTTGGATATCAAGCTATTAAATTAACTTGAATATTAATTCTTTTTACAATCGAACTTTATTTTATCCAAATGAAAGGTCTAAAGAAAGAAAAATCTTTTTCGCGATGTAACGACAACGGTTAAGAGATTTGGGGATTGGGGGTTGGTTATACCTAGGGAAGGTGTTAGCACCCTAAGCATCTGTAGTACTCTACAGGAACCTTTTGTTTGATTGTTTGCTAAGTTTGTGAAAATGTATTATGGATTGAGAAAAGATATGAGTTGAAACCTAAAGTTATATACACTAAGTTTGCTCGCAAAGATGTCGCGTCTTCTGCCTACGTATCCTAACTTGGATAGAATCAGAGCAACCGTAGTTCACCTCACAAGGGAAAGAGAACACTTGATTATGATCAAGGTTCAAGGGGGGGGGGACAAACATGACAATGTTTTTATGGAGTTTGACAAAACTCCCTAATCTAAGTTGTAACATTCAAAAGGGGAAGTAAGAAATCATGACAATGATTCTTACACAGAGTTGACAAACTCTTTCCTAGGGTTCTAGTTGAAGAAAACTCCTAGTACAGGTGGGTTTTTTAGACTTGAAAAAAAGTCTAATGGCTTCTAAACTAGGTTGAAAGTGACTTAACAAAGTCAAGAGAAGTGTATGAGCTATCCATGACATGAAGGTCAAATGGAAAGACTTTTCCTTTGGGGGAAGACAGGAGAGGCAACTTGGATGTGAGCTAACAAGCTTCATCACTTGGGGAAAAACATATTAAGCAAAGCAACAACATGATAAATATAAATATCATGGTGACAACCATTAAATGAACATGGGAAATAATGAAAATGGAAATGCATTGATGACAATCAAAGCAGTTGTTTAGGCAGGAAGTGTGATAACAGATCAAGCTTTAGTGAAATTAACAGATGAAGTAAGATGAACATGGTAACAACCAAAGATGAAATTCTATCATGTTAACTAACATTTAAGGATATGAATGTAAGCAAGTATCACATACAAACACAAGTTTTAACAAAGAAAAATTCATCTGCATACGTGAAAACAAACACAAACAGTACATAACTTGCACATAGTCAAAAGAGATGAAAAATTAAGCAAACATGGAAATAAAAAATATGGCATGAAATTAGACATCAATATGAACATAATGCAAAAAGAATGGGTGAAAAATGATTAAAAATTAGAGAGATATGAATTTTTGAAGATTGGATGAAAAATGACAAAATTAATCAAAAGGGTTGCCCACCCCAGGGGTCGAACCCAGGTTCAAGGCTTGCAAGGCGTGTTTAGGCATATGGTCTTACCACTGAGGTGGCTATACATCCATTGATGGAATCCACCCCATAAATATATGAGGGGTATTAAAAAATCAGGTTGGGCAAAATTAAGGCACCGAAATCAGTTTTGCAAATTGGCCATAACTTTCTTAAATCTTGATGTTTTTGGATGAAATTTAAGTCTAAATTATGTAGAAAAACACAAGGAACATGATGGTGGTTTTAGATTTTCAAAATTCCTTCTTTAATGAAAAACCCGATAGTAGTTGCTTTTGGTTGTTTGAAAATGCAATTTGAAATGAATCCCTCAATCCAATCATTTTCCAATCAAAACAAGTGTACACACATGACACAAATATGCTATGGAGTGATTATGAGCATAAAAGAGAACTGAAAATAGGCTATAAATGAAAGTGACATAAGAGTTGCAAACATGGTATGAATGAGATGCAAGTTGATGTCAATTCAGAGATGCAGCTTGTTTTAATTCAAATTAACCATACTCACATGCTACAAATACATACTCAAGTGAATTCAAATAGTTAAATTGATGCAAGGAAAACTGTTATGAAAAATGACATGTCAAGTGTAGGCTTGTGTTTTGTTGGAGGCATGATCATATGCAAATTCAGTTCAAGACAGTTTCAAGTCATTTCAATTACACACACACACACTGCATATAAGATATAAGATGAGTTTGAACACGATTTATAGCTTAAAACTAGTTGTTGTGAAATGTGATGTTTCATGTGTAATTGTGTTTGTGAAAGTGTAAGAAGGTGTCAAGTTTGAGTTCCAAGCAATCTCAAGTCAAGCAAAACATACATACATGCCACAAATATGTCATTAAGTGGATCCAAACAGGTGTTGAGACTAAAAGCAAGTTATCATGAGAAATGGCATTTCAATTGCAAAGTAGAGCATGATATGATGCAGCTGATTGGTCAGTTCAGTTTTGAGACATAATTTCATCAAGTTAATCATACATACACACTTCACATATGAAAATAGATATGTTCATGCTCAAGAGCCAACTTAAAACAGACTGTTTTGAAAAATTGCAGACAGGTTGTGGTTCTGTGTTTTGTACATACATGAGAATACTCAAATCAGATTCTAAGCATGTTTGGACCAAACTAAATGCACACATAAGTCATATACATGCAGGTAAGTGTGTTCATGCTCAAGACTTGGTCATGTTCCAAACAAAACAGGTTTTGGTAGGTTTCATGGCATATTGGCTAATGTATTTTGAATGTGAACATATGTATCAGATGCAAAACAGGCCATATAACTTACACCTACACATCATAAATATGAAACTAAACATGCCTACACCAAAAAGTTAGGCACAAAGACATCAGGGCAAAGTTTGATATGTTGGATGCTAGGCAAAATGTTTGTGACAGCAGGGCATTTTTAAATGAGAATGAAATGAGCAAGCAAATGCATATTACACCAAACACATATACACATGACAAACAAGATTCAGACTGTAATCAAACTTATAAAACAAGTATGCCTCAGTTCTCACAGCTTTGACATTATTGGATGCATGTGAAAAAACAAGTGGTAGTAAGCTTCTAGGCAAAACAACTCAAAATGATTTTCATGATATTGTAATGAATGGAATGAGGTTAGACACTACATACCTATTGCAGATAACCTTGAGCAAGCAGAATAACCCAGAAAACCAGAGGAATTTCAAGCCACCACTAAGTTTTGTGCCTTTCTTCTCTTTTAAGCCAAACTGCAAATCCTAAGTCAGTTGAAGAAATAAACTCCACTGCTTGTTTCCAATGCCTCAGACAGTTGAGAAATGATATATGTGAGGTGTTTGAGTGATTAAAACACCAAGGAAATGTATGGAACAAGATATGGCAGATGATCGCGACTTTCTATGTCTAACTGAATTAACTGCAAGTGCACAGTCTATCGCGTAGTAATAATAGATATCGATCCCACAGGGACTCATAATCAAGCTAGTATTTTCGGGTGTTACTGTGTTTAGCTAGGTTGGTAATGTTTTAGGGGAATAAAAGCAAAATAAGTGCGTAAACTATAAGGGAACTAAAACGTTAATTAATGTATAAATGCTTGAACCGGTATGTAATATGTTAGTTCTTCAGGGATTCTACAAGTCACCGGTGTTTTGGGTGTTTTCAAAAATAGTTTAAGAAGAAAGTGACAGTTTAAAGACCTTTGTCTCACTATGGTTGTTGACGCTAGTCGCAACTCTAAGGCAGAACGTATGTTGTCGCTATCCCGTTCGCTGTTAAAATTAATTTTTGAAAACCATTAAGCTCTGATCCTTTTTAAAGCGCTGTCGCTGTTTTTAAAATGAATGCTTAGTTTTTACTATCCGGACTTAACCTCAGCTGTCGCTTGTTGGTTCGTACCTTTGTGAATTTCCCACTGTCGTGGCAAAAGTGCTTTTAAATAAGTTCTCGCTGTCGCAACGAACATTTATTTTAGAAAAATCGATTTTAAAAACTGAAGCCATAAACAAGTTTTGAAAAGGAAAGTAAACACCGGTTAATTATCGAATCCCATCCGATTACTTATTACATACCGATTACTTAAGATTTAGCCGGACATGGAATATAAATTAACAACGCGTAAATAATGGCAGGAAATAATAATATGCATTATAATGGGGAATGGATCTCAATTAACGATTAAAATAAGAACCTGTAAACAATTCGATTGGCTTTTGGGAAATCCTCCGAAATGACGGCAGGATTTATTCTTTATGCCAATTACTCGTACATAATAAAGTTTGGAAAGTAAAACAACAATTGCAAGGAAAGAAAGAAAAAAGGAAACAATATAACGATAAGAAAATGGGAAACTGAAAATTGCTCTGAAAGAAAATTGGCAGCACTTCGTCTCTTCAATGCGGCTCCCTTTTCTGGTACCAGCTCCCTCCTTTTATAGATGGGATTTCCAACTGTTTATTTCCTCAGGAAGTGGTCGACTCCTCTTTGGCATTTTCAAGCACTTCACAGCACGTGCAGAAAATCTGCATTTTAATTCCATGACGGTCGTCATGGACCTGTGACGGTCGTAACACGTATGACGGTCGTCACACCCTTGTGACGGTCGTCTCATCAGCAGAACTCGTTTTTGCTGTTTTTGGCCTGTTTTTCACCTGGTTTTCACCTGTAAATGCTTGTCTTCTTCATCTTGCTCCGTTTGAGCATGGACTTTGGATACCTACAAAATACTGGACAAATAGTGTGGAAATATCTGAAATCGGAGTGAAAACAGTCGCTGATTAGTATAAAAGTACGTCATTATATATATACGATTTCGCGTTATCAGTAGATTTTGTGGCTTTTGGTCAAAGTAACTTAGTGTGGAAGTTGACTTTTTGAATGGTGAGGGTTTTGAGTGATCTAAGGTCTTGGACACCCTCTATACCATATTTAGAGATTGTGTGGATGATTGTTGAGGAGTTTGAATATAGAGAAATGAATTTGGCAGCCTTGGTAGCAAGACAGGTTTTTGGTGTTTTAGTGAAAAAGTGACTTTGTGATTCTTGAAGAAAGGAGTGGAAATAGAAAGGGCTTGGGTTTTCTCTGATTTTTAGAATTAATATTGTGTTGAAAATGAAGTGGTGAGGGCTCCCTTTTATAGGCAAATGAGGGGCTTGGGCAGATTTGGAGATTTCTTGACTTTGAAGAAAGGTTTTTCACTTTTTGGATGAAACCTCCACAAGAGGGTTTTCTTAGGCAAGCCTCAATAGTAAAGAAAAATGATGAGCTAGTGTGGTTAATTGCAGGCTAGGAGGTACAACTTGTGGCTGGTTCAGAATTGCCTTTTACACCTCATGCTTGTTTTTCACTTTTTGGTGCAAGTTGCAAACTAACTTGCAAGACAACTTGAAAAGCTTGGCCTTTTGAGTTCTTCTGCATAATTCCTTTGTTTTTCATGCTACAAACTCCTCACATATCAGATATAACATGGTTCACCAGATGAGTTTGGTCAATTTTGATGAAAGAATGAATTCTTGAATTTTTGACAATGTGGGACTAAAGTATGAAACCCTCAACTTGCCATAACCATATCTTTCAGCTCACAACTCCTTTTGAGATGTGCTAGTACTTTTTAGAAAGCCCTCAAATAGATCTAAAACATTCATGTTTTCATGAGTTTCAATTTCCCAAAGGAACTTGGTCAAAAAGTCTCTCAAAGTTGCTAGAAAATGAACTTAAAAAGTGAAATTTCTCTAAGTCTTTTTCCCTTCTTGAAATGAATTTGATCATAACTCCAAATCTATGCATTTTCTGATCATGGACCACTTAGGGACTTTTGTAGGATTTGTCAAGAGCTTCCAAATGAGCTTTGAACCAACTCAATTGGATGTGTGGTTAAGGAGTTATAGTTTAGCCCCTTTCAAAACCCTAATTTCCCGATTTTTCGATTACTCCTTCATCCTTGATCCAATGGTCATGAAAATTGATAGGAAAGTGCAATATGATATAAGGAACATTTTTTATTCACACTTTGAAGTCCAATTCCTTAAATTTGAAGAGTTGACTTTTTGGTCAACCGTTCGATCGATCGGCGACTACCGAGTCGTCTGTTGACACTCTGGACCTCCTGAGACTTTGAAAATTCTTGAATGAACTTTCTTAATCTATATTAACTTCATGTATCATAATCTCACCATTAAAACAACTTCCAACATCAAAGTCAAACTACAGTTGACTTTTAGTAGTCAAAAACCCTAATCGGGTGCCCTGAAATACACTGTTCTTGACTCTGGGGTAACAACCTTAAATTGGATTCTCAATTGACATTATATGATACCCTTGATCTTGTTTCATGATTGAATTAGCCTAAAACTTTGATTGATCGCAAACCCTAAAGCTTCAATTTGACTGTACAAAACCTTGATTCATCTGTAACTTGACAAAGACAAACTTGCACTGGGTTAAGGTTAGATAATTCATGAGTATGCTCCTAAAATGATAATGAGAATCTAAGGGGTCAAAATTTGGGGTGCAACAATTGCCCCTATTTAAATATCTTCACTAGATGGAATCGAGAGATGACAATCCTCGTTGAATCGCAGTGAAAGGTATTTAAATATAGAAAACCGAAAATTTTGTCCCTTGGATCCGATGATATGCAAAAGGAAAGGCCATGATATGCCATAAATTCTAAATGATGCTTCATGATGTTTGGATACAAGACATATGCAGAGGACAGAAAAACAAACCACAAGTAATTACTCATGGGGACCAGGTTTTGTGGATCAGACACTGGGGAAAACCGAGATATAACAATCAATAGTTCAAATCATTACCAGTGATAACTGAGAGGAAAATTTCACATGAGGATGTACAAAGTCCAATGAAGATGACAATCTCACTGGGGAAGAGCAAACATCCTACTGGGGAGAGGGATAGACTTCCACCGGGGAAAAGAGCGACTTTTTACTGGGAAAATTAAAACAGGAACCTCACTGGGGATGATCAGATGAGGAGCTTCCTATAGTGAAGAGTTCAAATGGGATCTTCAGGAATGGACTAGAAACAAAGACAAAACATATTGGGGATACTAGTGACGACTAGATTTCCGAGACTTGTCTGGAAAAAAGGTCTCGCTGGGGATAATGATGTCACCCAGTTTTAACAAATGGCTCAGGCAGTGCTAGGAACCACTAGGCTTTCCGTAGGTAATGGTGACAACCAACCTGGGGTAATAACAAATGAGATTTCTCAAATCCAGTCGATAACACGTAAGATTTCGACTGGGGAAATTGGTGATGACCAAGTTTTAAGCAGTGCCAGTAACTACTGGACTTTAAAGGGATTAATAACGACCAAGTCCGGGTACCAATGACGATTGAGTTTCAAGTGATGCTAGTTATGACTGGACTTTGAAAGAAAACATGGCGACGACCAAATCAGGGTATACCAACACATGTGGTTACGAGAATGCTAGCACGCTACTAGGCTTTAGCTGGGGAGGTTGGTAACTACCAAACCAGAAGATACCAATAAAGATTGGATTCCAAGTGACGCCAGTTATGACTGGACTTCCATGGGGACAGTTGGTAACGTCCAACAAGACACCAATAACAATTGGATTTCGAACATCTGCCAGTTACGACTGGGTTTAAACGGAAAATCACTAGTAACGACCAGACTTCACAGAGGATTTGCTAGTGATGACTAGACTTCAGAGGGAAAAGGTTGGTAACAACCAAACCAAAAGGTAATAACGAGTGGAGTTAAGACAAGGCCAGTTACGACTGGACCTCAAAGGAAAGTATGGTGACGACCAAAAGAAAACCAAAAATATTGGATTTCAAACTCTACCAGTTACGATAGGGGAATTGGTGAAGGTGGTGACGACCGCATCAAAAGATACCAACAAGTGGATTTTAAGGCAATGCCAATTACGACTGGTCTTAACAAGAAATATGGTGACGACCAAAGAACTACCAATAATGATTAGCTTCTAAAACAATGCCGGTTACGAATGGACTTTTAGGCGGAAGTTCACTAGAAGTGATCGGTCATTCACGGGGAATCGACAGATAGCACACTGAACTCGAGAGACAAAATGAATCACACTGAACTCAGGCTGAAAGGTGTATGTAGTTCTTTGAAAATAAATCCAATCCTAACAGGGGAACCGAGCTTTCTAAACAAGCTATTCAGAGATGACAAAGTAGATTCAAGTGCTCAGACATCTTCTACTGGGACGAGCCTTCACATCATCATAAGAAGTTCCTTGAGAAAACAGTCTTCAAGGTTTGATACCCACACATGACCAAAGGAGAATCGGCAGTTCGACTTGCTTACACTTCATCGGGGAATGTAATTGGATTGTATATCAAAGCTTCCGCTACCCTGAGGTTTCAGGGAAGTATGATTTTCCTCGACTTTTTCCATGAGTTGAAGTTTTTACGTTTGTTAATCTTTTCAAGTTTTATTCAAATAACTTGACCCTAATGCTTTCAAAACTATCGTTGATCAATGAACAATATTTTGCATAAAAAAGAAAATAAAGGAAATGATAAATTTGCAAAGGAAAGAATGGTTCAAAACTGATTTTATTCAAGGACGAAATCTTGCAAATGACAAAATTCCATAGAAATTTTACAAGTGAAAAATGGCAAAGTGGACAAGGTTACATTGAATCCCATGACCAAACTATCCCTAAAGACTAAAATTCCCCGAAATCCTTGCTTCTGACGAGAGCGGTTGGAGTGAATTCTTGTAGGACTTTCTGCGTTAGTGACAACTCATCTGATGCAGTGAAACGCCTTTGTCCCTAACTTTTTCCTGGACCGCCCTTTCGGGTTTTCAATCCACTGGGACGCTCATTTTTGCCTAAGTCATCCTTTCGGGTTTTCAACTTAGCGAGCTCTTATTTTTCTTTTTCTCCTTTTTTCTCTTTTCTTTTCTTTTTCTTCAACCCTAACTTTTGCATAAGTCGTTCCTTTGAGTTTTCGGCTTATCGGGTTCTTTTAGGCGTAATATTTCCGTACTGCATCAGAATTTACTAGATGAGTAAGCTACTCCCCATCCATGGTAGTGAGAATCAACGAGCCTCCTGAGAAGACTGTTTTCACAACAAACGGGCCGTCATAGTTAGGCATCCATTTTCCCCGTGCATCTTTATGAACTGGTAAAATCTTCTTGAATACAAGTTCCCCTTCTCGGAACTCTCGGACACGAACTTTCTTGTCAAAAGCCCTCTTGATTCTTTTCTGATATAACTGACCATGACACATTGCAGACATGCGCTTTTCGTCGATAAGATTCAA
Organism: Lathyrus sativus; assembly: GCA_963859935.3. NCBI lineage: Eukaryota > Viridiplantae > Streptophyta > Magnoliopsida > Fabales > Fabaceae > Lathyrus > Lathyrus sativus. Next base: position 382,404 of record CAWUDS030000847.1, on the reverse strand, counting down.
CTGATCAAACCTTTCTCTCACCCATTCTGCTTCTTCAAGCTTGGTTTCCATTATGAATCTCAAAGAAGGTATCTCGACCTCTATAGGAAGTACCGCATCCATTCCGTATACCAAAGAAAAAGGGGTTGCCCCCGTTGAAGTGCGGACAGATGTTCTGTACCCATGCAAGGTGAATGGCAGCATCTCATGCCAATCTTTGTAAGTTTTCACCATCTTTTGCAAAATCTTTTTGATGTTTTTATTTGCAGCTTCTACAACCCCATTCATCTTGGGACGATAAGGAGAAGAATTGTGATGTTCAATTTTGAAGTCATCACAGAACTCTTTCATGACTTTGTTGTTCAAATTAGTACCATTGTCCGTTATGATTCGGCTCGGAATTCTGTAACGACAGATAATCTCCTTTTTTATGAAACGGGCCACCACCTGCCGAGTAACATTAGTGTAGGATGCGGCTTCAACCCACTTTGTGAAATAGTCAATAGCAACCAGAATAAACCGGTGTCCGTTAGAAGCTTTTGGTTCAATTGCCCCAATCATATCGATGCCCCACATAGAGAAAGGCCATGGTGATGACAACACATTTAGCAATGTCGGTGGTATGTGCATCTTGTCCGCATAAATCTGACACTTGTGACATTTCCTGGCATATTGAATACAGTCAGTTTCCAAAGTCAACCAGTAATAACCAGCCCTCAAAATCTTTTTAGACATAGCATATCCATTGGCATGAGTACCAAACATTCCTTCGTGAACGTCTCGCATTAACAACTCTGCTTCTCGCCTGCCGACACATCTAAGCAGGACCATATCATGATTCCTTTTGTAAAGCACATCATTGCTGAGAAAGAACTTGGATGCTAATCGTCTTAGAGTTTTCTTGTCAAGTGACGTAGCATCTGCTGGATACTCTTGTTTTAACAAATAATTCTTTATGTCATAGAACCATGGCTTATCATCAGTCTCTTCTTCAACCATCTGAAAGTAGGCGGGCTCGGTCTTGCGTTCGATTAGGATGAGAGTGACATCATTGACATCCCTGACTTTCCACATTGAGGCTAACATGGCTAGGGCATCGGCAATGTGATTCTCGGATCTCGGGACATGCTTGAAAGTGATTTCATCAAAACATTCCATCATCTTGACGATGTAGGCTCTATAAGGGATCAAATTCTCATGTCTAGTTTCCCATTCTCCAGTAACCTGATAGATAACCAAAGCTGAATCCCACTGACTTCAAGAAGTTTGATTTTGAGGTCGATAGCTGCCTCAAGGCCGAGAATGCACGCTTCATACTCGGCGATATTGTTTGTGCAGTCAAAATCCAACCTGGCTGTGAATGGGGTGTAACCACCCTCCGGATTCATTAAGACGGCGCCTACGCCATGCCCATTGTAGTTGGAGGAACCATCGAACATTATTTTCCACCAAAGACCTTCCTGCGGACCTTCGTCAAGACCTGGCTCTTCACCCTCTTTTACCAACATAATGTCTTCATCTGGGAAATCAAATTTGAGAGGCTTATAATCTTCCACCGGTTGATCTGCAAGATATTCTGACAACACGCTACCTTTGATAGACTTCTGAGCTACATAATGGATGTCGTATTCTGATAATAACATATGCCAATGGGCGAGTCTTCCAGTCTGAGCAGGCTTCTCAAAAATATATTTTATTGGATCTATTTTTGAAATCAACAAAGTGGTATGACAAATCATGTACTGCCTCAAGCGTCTAGCAGCCCATGCTAAAGCACAACAAGTTTTCTCCAGGAGTGAATATCGACTTTCACAATCAGTAAAATTCTTACTCAAATAATAGATAGCATGTTCTTTTCGTCCAGACTCGTCCTGCTTACCTAACACACAACCCATTGAATTCTCAAGCACTGTCAAATACATGAAGAGGGGTCTTCCCGGTACCGGAGGTATCAAGATCAGAGGTTCTTGTAAGTAACCCTTGATCTTATCAAACGCTTGCTGACAATCTGAATTCCAAACAACCGTCTGGTCCTTGCGTAATAATTTGAAGATAGGCTCGCAAATGGGAGTCATATTGGAAATAAATCTGGATATGTAGTTCAGTCTTCCAAGAAAACCTCTGACTTGCTTTTCTGTTTGTGGAGCTGGCATGTCTTGAATGGCTCAGACTTTATTTGGATCTACCTCAATTCCCCGGTGATTGACAATGAAACCGAGTAACTTCCCAGATCTTACTCCAAAGGTACACTTGGCTGGATTCAGTCTCAACTGCTATCTTCTGAGTCTCTTAAACAATTTCAAAAGATGTTCCAAATGGTCCTCCTCGCTTTGGGATTTGGCTATCACGTCATCAACATATACCTCTATCTCCTTGTGCATCATATCATGAAATAAAGTTACCATGGCCCTTTGATAAGTAGCACCTGCGTTCTTCAGACCGAAAGGCATAACTTTGTAACAGTAATTCCCCCACGGAGTAATAAAAGTAGTTTTTCCATGTCATCGGGATCCATCTTAATCTGATTATAACCGGAAAAACCATCCATAAAGGAGAAAACTGCAAAACGAGCCGTATTATCCACCAACGTGTCGATATGCGGCAAAGGGAAATCATCCTTCGGACTGGCCTTGTTCAGGTCCCTGTAAACCACACACATCCTGACTTTCCCATCTTTTTTCGGTACAGGTACAATATTGGCCACCCATTCGGGGTATTTGGACACTGCTAGAAAACCCGCATTAATCTGTTTTTTCACCTCATCTCGAATCTTGAGAGTCATGTCAGGTCTTGTTCTTCGGAGCTTTTGTTTAACCGGTGGGCATTCTGGTCGAAGTGGTAACTTGTGAACCACTATGTCGGTGTCTAGACCCGGCATATCTTGGTATGACCAAGCAAATACATCCGTATATTCTTTCAAAAATTCTTCTAGTTGCTGCTTGACTTCTGCCCCTAGAGCTGCCCCAATCTTGACTTCTTTCTTGTCTTCTTCGGTGCCAAGATTAATGACTTCTATCTGTTCTTTGTAGGGTTGAAGCTCTGCATACTCATGGTGTGCCAATTTTACCAGTTCATCAGGGATTTCAAAATCTTCATCCTCATATTAAGCTTGGTATATTGGTGAATCAAAGTCAGGAGGGAATGCAAAGTCATGGAATTCAATGGGTTTGAGGACATCACTGCACGTTGGAATGGCTTAATTTATTAAAACACACAAAGACAAATGCAGCACACAAAAGAGAAATTTGTTTTGGTTTTTTTAAGATTGCCATTTTTCGTTTAAAAAGAAGTAAAGGAAATAACACAAGGAAATTAACAAAATAGTTCACTTTTCATTGATTTTCTTGAAAGCTCGGGGCCCTTACAAAACATTCCTATAGCCTTGGGCATGACTACGGAGATTCAAAACAAAAACAAGAAAAGAAAGACAAATAAATTACTTTAATTCAGGAACAACCAAAGGAATCTCAATAGCTTCCCAGTTGCTCAAGGCAGCGTTGCAATGATATACTAACTGTTCAAGGCCTTCATCTTCGGAATCTTCCTCCACAGTACTGATTTGGAAACCTCCATTGATGAATACTTCTTGTATAGTCTTCGAACGTCCTTTGTCATGTGTCGGTGCTTCATCATGAGTTGGTTTGTAACCCAACCCTCGGCGATCCATCTTTGGTTTTACTTCGATAATCTCTCCCCAACCTGTAGGAGTGCCTTCTTCCAGTGTAGACTTGATGCTCCAAGCGGATGCAAAAGATGGACCACTCTTAGCCACTGTTTCTTCCAACATCACTGCATTAGCTATCTCGAGTTCCTGAAAGGAAGTTTCTAACGCGCTCTCATCTGCTTCGATATACTTGAACGATGACAGATTGCTCACCATTAGGTCTTCTTCACCGTGTACAATCACTAATTCATCATTCATAACAAATTTCATTCTCTGGTGTAAGGTGGAAGTTACTGCCCTAGCGGCGTGAATCCATGGTCGTCCCAACAAACAACTATAAGCTGGTTTAATGTCCATGACTTGGAATGTAATGTCGAACACATGAGGTCCGATCATGATTGGCAATTCTATCTCTCCAACAACCGTTCTTCTTGAACCGTCAAAAGCTTTTACAATCAAATATGTCGGTCTCATTTCCGCCCCTGTATATGCTAACCTTGCGAGCGTCCTTGCGGGCAATACATTCAATGAGGATCCAGTATCGACCAAGACTCGTGCCATGGTGTCTTCTTGGCACTTGGCAGATATGTGCAATGCATGGTTGTGATTGCGTCCTTTGTTCGGCAACTCTGCGTCACTAAAGCTTAGGGTGTTACAGGATGTAATGTTGGCTATTACTGAATCAAATTGTCCGAGAGTTATGTCTTTTGTCACCTGTGCCTGTTTTAATAATTTTTGTAGAGCTTCTCTGTGAGCTGGAGAATTCATTAAGAGAGACAAGATCGATATCTTTGATGGGGTTTGGTGAAGCTGATCAGTAACCATGTAATCACTTTTTCGAATAATCCTTAAGAATTCCTCGTCGTCTCCCTCAGTACTTGGTACCTCTTTTTCTTTTGTCGCAGCAGGGGTAACCTCTTTTGGAGCGGCTACTGTCATCTTTGGTTGATAGATTCGACCACTACGGGTCATTTTTCTTGTACCTGCAATGTTTGTCACGTCCACTTGGTCATCTCTTACTGTCTCTTTCTGACTAACCTCCCCTGATCCTCGGTCTATCACAGTCATGTCATACTTCCATGGAATGACCTTTGTGCTTTCAAAAGGAAACGGTCTTGGTTTCTGAATAATAACCGGTTGAGGTTGATTGATAGCTGACTTGTTGAAAACAGGCTTCATACCTTTGTTGGTCATTTTGAACACCGAAACTTTCTCACTTTTCTTTGGTAAATTAAAAACAGGCTCAATTACGGAAACTTCTTATTTCCTCACCTTACTACACACTTGAAATATTCCCTCATCAATCAATCTTTAGATATCTCCTCGTACCACGTCACACCCTCTAGAATCCCTAGAACATTCTTTACAATCATTATGGGTATCTTCTATCAATCCTACTTTCAGTAGTTTCTCGTGAAGTAACCTCAACGGGGTTTTGATCTCTGACACACCTTGGACCATCCTTTCATCTGACACTTCTTCTACTGCATTGACCCCTCCATGGTTCGGCAATGGATTACTTTTAACATTTGGGGGGTACATCATCAAAAGACAAGATCTTCTTTTGCATCAACTCCCTGACAAGATGTTTTAAAGCAAGAGAGCCTTCTAAATCATGACCGGCAGCACCTTCATGAAAGGCACAATGAGCATTTGGATTATAGTGAGGAGATGTAGTGTCTGGATTTAATGGCCGTGTTGTTACCAATCCCTGTTGTACTAAGGAGGGGTACAACTCTGTGTACGTCATCGGTATCTGAGGAAGTGGAGGTTTTATTGTCGGTCTCTGATTCTGGTAGTTTTGTCTGGATGCCTGAGCTCTAGGCTGATGATGTTGTTGATAGGGTGGAGCATTGGGCGCTCGTTGATACCCTTGTTGAATTGGCTGATATACAGGTGCTGGCTGCACTGTCTGATAACTGGGAACAGGATGACTGAAAGTCGGAGTTACAATTGCCACATATGGTTGTTGGACATGCTGCAATGGATACATTGGTCGTTGTTGCTGGGATTATTGAACGTAACTTGCTTGAGGCTGCTGAACGAAGCCTTGCTGAGGTTGTTGAACATAACTCTGTGGATACTGTTGGTAAGGTGGTTTCCAGGTGCGACTCTTTCTTCCAATAGTTACTGTATTTGTCTCCCCTTCCTTCTTTTTATGAAAATTACTGCTGAGTTTCTTGACATTGTTGTTACCAGAACTGCTGGAACCACTAGCCACCTTTCCATTCTTCATTCCCAGCTCTACTCTTACCCCCACTGCTACTATATCAGAAAAACTGACGGTTACACTACTGATCATCTTCTCATAAAACTCCGGTCTTACTGTATCGATGAACCAATCTGTCAATTCTTTTTCACTCAAAGGAGGTTCTACCTGAGAGGCAGTTTCCCTCCACCTCTGTGCATACTCTTTGAAAGATTCCGAACTCTTCTGTGACATACTCAGTAACTGTCTTCTATCAGAGGCTAAATCCATGTTTTACTTGTAATGTTTCATAAAAGCATCAGCCAAGTCTTGGAAACTATGAATACGAGACTGGTCCAAGCCCAAATACCATTTAGCAGGAGCTCCTTTCAGACTATCTTGGAAACAGTGAATCATTAACTTGTCATCTTCCACGTGAGCGGCCATTCTTCGGTAATACATAATCAGATGCGTCCGAGGACAGGTAGCCCCAGAATACTGATCAAAATTGGGAACTTTGAATTTCGGCGAAATTACCAACCCAGACACTAAGCACATATCTCTGGCATCAGTACCAAAGATGTCATTCCCTTCCATTGCTCTGACTTTCCTGCCGATAATTTCTACACTTTCTTTCAACTTATCATGTCGTTCGCTCTCTTCTTGATACCCATCAAGACCTTCGTACACTGGTGGAGGATTATGAAAAACAGGGCGCGCTTGAACTTGAACAGAAGGCTGAGTGTAAGTAGGAATAGCTTGAGGAACTTCTGGCCCCAAAGGAACTGCTTGTTGATTGACTACTGGTGGAGGTACAAAACGAGGCGATAACCCATATGGTGGAACATTTGCGACAGTGACTGCCGTTGGGATCGGCTCTACAGCTATGCCAGTGATTTCAGAAACAACAGTGGCTTGAGTGTCCAACTTTGCACGAATGACTTGTAAGGCTTCCATGATCTGCCCCATGCCTCTTCGTAGCTCTCTAAGTTCATTATCAATTATGTCCACATCCAAATTCTGTCCTTCCATTCTTAGGCGAGCTTGGGCTCGGGTGTTGTATCGGTGTTGAGGATTCAGTGTGATTCTTTCTCTCTCTCTCTCTCTGGAGACAAGACAGCGAGATGAGACACAACACAAGAACATGCACATGCGATGCTTATGAATGCAAAATGCAGCAATGCAAAGTTAATCATTCAAGGAATCCAAAGAAATATTTGCAAACATTATAACAATAGGGAAATAAGCAAATTCAACAGTCCTCATAGATTAATAACTGAGAGTTTTACAACAACGATTCTGAAACTGAAATACAAGTCTTCAATACATGACGAAATAAAACAGAAAACAAAAGGATTTTAGATCTTCTGGTTGGATGGCCCTTCGTCTTCTGGCTGACTTCTCTTTCCACCTTGGCGGATCAACTCTTGAAGTTCTTCCTTCTCTTGCATAGCCTTGAAATACTTATCTCTCCAAGTCTTTCCTTCTTTTTCAGCTTTTGCCAAAGCAGCTTTCAATTCTTCTACGAGAGTAGGTTTGGGTGAGTCAGGCTCAAAACGAGTATAGAACTTCTTCACCGCTGCTTCTTTTACCCATGATAAGTAAGATTCTGAAACAGTAGAGTCGTGGTAACCTAGGGCAGTTACTCCCCTCGTGTGGACATAACGCCAAGCATACACAATTCGAGCCCTGTAAGTGGGATTCTTCCCCTCTTTAATGTAAAATCTTCTCAAAAAGTCTGGGTCCGGTTCATCCTCCATGGGGTGCCGCAACTGTCGACAAGCCATAATAGGATTATAGCTGATGCAACCATTGATGCTGATAAGCGGTACATTCGGGAAATCTCCACAGCTTTGGATCATGGCAATCCCTCTATACATAGGGTCATACCACTTAATATCTGAGTGTTTGAGCAATAGCAGCTTTTCTGTCCACGAGAGCCCATTTTGCTTATCCCAGAGGGCTGGAACTTTTGGCAAGTGTGAAATAAACCACTTGTGCAGGAGAACGGTGCAACACTCAATCCGTCCAACTCCATAACGGTTCCTACGGTGGATGGTAAAGTACGTATTAGCCAGCAAGGTAGGTACAGGGTTTTTGATTAAGAAAAGGTTGATTGCATTTGCGTCCACAAAATCATTAGCAGTCGAGAACAGGAACAATCCATAAATTAGCAAAACCAGGATGGCCTCAAATGCTTCAATATTCTTTGACAAGGCATAGCTCTGAGCTTTTTCATACAGGAACATAGCTAGAAATCCATACAACCCTCCCTTAGCAACCATATGAGATCGTACCTCGTCCACCTCCAAATACGCGGCCTCTGCAATTGCTCTTTCATTAGGAGTCCCTTCTCTTCCAGAAAATGGTCTAGGAGTGACTCCTACTCCCATCAGGGCGGAATATTCTTCCAAGGTTGGTAGCAACTGATAGTCTGGAAAGGTGAAACAGTGATAGGTTGAATCATAGAATTGCACGAGTGCGGATAACATCTCTTCATATACTTGAACTTCTAACAAAGACAACATATTCCCATACTTCTCTCTGAATGCCTCGGGGTCTTCTACTAAACTTCCCAGTTTCTTCGAGTTCTCCAATTTTGGCCTTTGGAACACAACTTCTGCTTTCTTTCCAGAATCCATCCTATAATATCTGCAAAACAATCTTTAGTTCCTTGAATGATTAATTAATGTAAATGCAAATGCAAAGGTTTCATGGAACTCAGATCAAAACATCATTTCATTTCATTGCTTTTCAAGATTGCATTACAAAATATCTAGTACATTTTACAAAAGTCCTAAATATAAGGCTGACAATATTCTAAATAAAAGTCTTCTTTTGCTTTGAGTTTCTTGATTTCTTCTTCCATATGAGTCTTCTCAAGAATGAGTTTGTCCACGACTAGCTTCCATGGAGTTGACTGAGAGCCGGAAGAAGATAAACCCTCATGTGTCTTCCTCTTCTTACAAGCAATCATTTCTTCATCCTTCGCCTGGAGTTGTCTACGGAGTTCATCATTCTCTTCCATGGCCACTTGGTACTTGTACTTCCAGGCTACTTCAGTTTGTTGTGATTTCCTCAAAGCAATCTTTAACTTCTCCTCTTCAGACATAAAGATCATTGGGTGTTCCTCCTCTAAAACCAAGGGTTTCTACTGAGAATAAGACATCTTCAGCTGGATAGCTCTCTTTTGGACCCATTGGAGATAAGGCTCAAGAGAGAGACGCAATTAGGTTTCCCTAAGTCTTCCTTTCCTTTCTTGTGTACATGACCCCAAGCTTTTAGAATTTCTCCTTTCAATTCTGAACTTTCCTTAAAGAAAATATTCTCCACATGAGCGCTATTCGGTTTGTCCTTCAAAGGATATCCAAGCTGTCGGCGAGCGAGAACAGGGCTATAACTGATTCCTCCACTTGTACCCAGGAGAGGTACGTTACCAAAGCTTCCACAACTGTCAATGATCTTTATCCCATCGTAACTACGGCTGTACCAATCAATATCAGAGTGAGTAAGAGCCATAACCTTCTGAGACCACCAACCTTCTTTCCAAAAAGCATGAGCTTTAGGCAAGTGAGAAATAAACCACTTATATAACAAAGGGACACATCAGGTAATCATTCCTCCTTTATGCAAATTTCTCAGATGAACAGAATGATAGGCGTCAGCTAGTAAAGTAGGCACAGGGTTTTTCTTCAAGAAAATCTTAATGGCGTTGAGATCCACAAAATTATCAAAACTTGGAAACAAAAAGATCCCGTAAATGAGCAAGGCAAAGATAGCCTCGAATGCATCTATACTCAAATGATCAGCATAGTATTGTGCTTTTCCAACCAAGAACTCGACAGTCAAACCAAATACTCCTCCTTTAATAACCATATTTTCTGAATATCCACCAATCCCAAACGTGTAGTTTTAGCAATTTCTTCTTCCTTAGGGTCCTTCTCCATGATTGGGAAAAGAGAGTCTTCAAGAATAGGCAAACCAGTCAAGCAAGAATATTCCTCAAGTGTAGGTACCAGCTGATAATCAGGAAAAGTGAAACAATGATAGAGTGGACCATAAAACTGGAGAAG